>CABFPE010000011.1:510921-529999 GCA_900660155.1 Hofstenia miamia | reverse complement strand
AGTAAGGTTTTATCATTTCTGAAAGATGAATTCAAAACAGTTGCAGCAATTTGTGAGATATTAAAATCAAACAATATAAACATTACACAAAGAAATATATATTTTAGTATTCAATTTTATCATCTTGTTTCAAAACATGAAGAAATATTAAATTCTACATTAACTCAAAATTTTATTAAGCAAAACATTGCTATTATTACATCATACTATGAAAATAAATAAACAATTATTCTTCACGTTTTGAGGTGATGGGTATTAATGTATCAATTGTATTTAGAGAATAGAAATGGTAATAAACATTATATTTTATAGCCTAATATACACTAGTTTTAAATTTAAAATTCCAAGGTTAAAAACTGATTTTATAAAAAAATGTAAAAAATGCTCAAAAACCTATTGGTACATAGTTTAAAAAGGGGTATAATTGAATACGGGTATGACCGCAGTTTTTCTTACCCCTGGCCGTAAAAGCCTGAATTTCTAAAAAACGCTTTTTTTCTTATCAAAATCAATAGAAAAGAGTAAAAAGTTATTAAACACTGATTATTATTAGAAACCCGTATATACACAACCCTGCCTTTCTTTACTACTCTCCATATATTTTTGTATCATTTTGCCCATGTGCTCAACTTGGAAGTCATCCAACTTTATACATACTTTGTTCTTGTAGCCTAATTTTTAGAATGAGAATGCATATTCAGCAAGATACAACTCTTGGAGAAGGCATAAATTTGTAATATGTAATTAACAAGTGCAACCAGAGCCCTCAAACCTGCTACCCAAGATAAGCTTACAAATACCATATATTTCCCAGCCTTTGCGGTGCATAAATTTTATTACTGTTAATTAATATGCATTTTATTCTAACCAGTTTTTCATTTTGAGCTTTTTATCAATTCTCGAGATGTTAGGGCACAATAATCACTGAAAGTCAAAGATAACATGGGAAGTGGCAGAACATTTAATTTCGACTGCATTAAAAAGTAGTTTAATGCCATAATCTCTATATAAGACATTTCTCCATGAAATTTTTCTAAAAATATTTTTAATTCTTGCCAACAATATTTGTACATGCGTGATTTCTATGACACGTTTCCAGTGCTTGCCTGCCGTCCTTGAACATGCCACCCTGATTAGATTAATTATTGTGCAATTCAACCTCTCTACCACACCATTGGATTGGGGATGGTATGCTGTTGTAAATTCATGGAGAACTTCGAGTTCATGCATCAGGGCTTCAATTAATTTGTTCTCAAACTGAGGACCACGATCAGATACAAGTTGTTCCATGGACCTGGCTTTAGCTCTCACTCCTTTACAATTTTCTCCCCAAATATCTCAGCGATGGTACTGCTAAGAGGAATTAGCCTAGCATATTTAGTAAAATGATCGACCATTACTAATAGGTATTGATAGCCATCGTTGTCTTTGGAAGTTTTCTCTAAGTCCATGTGGACCACCTCATTTGATTGTTCAGCTGGTCAACTTTCGAGTTCAGCTCATTGTTCAGAAAAGTGACTTGCACTTTGGAGTAGACATTTTTCACATTTGTCAATGACGACGACACATATTCCTGTGTTCTCTGTCTGTATAATACCAAGATGCCCTCGTTCATGAACTTTTCATATGAGGTCGTGTCTGAAATATTTGGGAATTTCCAAGTGATTGTTACGACTTTTTGCAAAAAGGAGACCTTGTGGATTTAACTTCCATCTGTACCTTTTAAAATAGAGGTTTGCCATAGGATTCATTGGATAGAAAGGTTCTTTCAACCGCTCAATGATTTCAGATAATACTTTATCATGTCACTGGAGTTGGATGATTTCTTGTTCTGGTATATCTTCCTTGACCATAATTGGCAAAATGGCTTTACCTTGCCTATCAGCATTAATCTCGGGTAACAGGTTGTACTAAGTTATTGGGATAAAACCGATTCTGATCTTCTCTCCAGTAGGGTTTTTCAGGTCTCATTCATAACTTGGGAGCTCAGTCCAGTAGTCTGCATTAAGATGTAACTTTCCCGGTCTATGCTGTATGGTGAATGAGAAGTCATTAACATACTCAATCCAACAGGCTATGACGTTAGATTTATCTCCAAAGAACTTTTTTAACCATGTGAAAGCACTGTTATTGGTATGCAGGATGAAAGGACGACCAAGGATAAAATATCTGAATTTCTTGAGTGCCTCTACCCCTCCAGGATGAGTATTTTCTTCAATTCCTTTTTGATTTGGTCCAAATCCTCTGGTTCAACCCAAGTCCACTTAAACTCGGCAGTTTTCTTCAATAATTGCGAAATATTTCTAGTTTTCTCAGTTAGTTTGGGTATAAACATTTCATAATAGTTTAAGAACCCATCAGTCGTTGAGCATCTTTTCTGGTCTTTGGTATTTCAATTTTATCAAGAAAGTCCTTAGCATTGTTCTTTATGGAGATCTTTCCCAGGTGGATAACGCTGTCCAGAAATGTCACTTTCATTTGACCTAATGCACACATATTACCATTGACTTTTGATCCAGCATTGTGTAATGAATCCAATGTTCTACTCAGTTTCTTAAGATGTTCTTGAAACGTTTGACTGGCTACTAGAATATTGTCTATATAGGCAGAAATGCCAGTCTCAAACATGTTGGCCTCATTTATCAGCACTTTGGTGACATATCCCTGAAAGGTGTGGGGGAACTACACAGGCCAAACGCCATATACATCCACTCGTATAAACCATATGGAGTGATAAAGGCTGTTTTCTTAATATCAGATGTTCGCATTGGCACTTGTGAAGATCAAGGCATAAAAAGAACTTATAACAGCTTACGTCATATAAAAGATCTATCAGTGGTAAAAGATAGGCATCATTAATAGTGATATTGTTTAACTTACTGAAGTTGATACAGAGACAGTATTTCTCCCCTTGTTTTATAAAGACAGTAGGTGCGGTGTATGGATTATTACTTCCTTGAATTATACTGCTCTTGATGAGATCACTTGAGATTTTTTCATACTCACCTTTGAGGTTCTCCAGGACTCTTTTACAGTCAGACAGATAGGTTTATCATGTTTTGTCTTGATGGCATGCTCTTCACCAATTGCTTGACTTATGCTGATGGAGCTGTAGTTGAATACTTCACTCTTGCCATGCAGCAACATGACTAAAAATTGACGTTCTGCATCATCTAAATGCGGATGGGAATTGGCAGAGATGGTGGGGATTCTAACTGTATCCGAGGGTTCCTCAATGTTGTGGATAGTGGTGAAGACTGGCAGGCAAAATTTTCCAGCCAGACTGGTACAGCAATGATCTCAAGTTGTTTGTGATTGATGCATACAGAAAATTTCGAACTATTTATAATAGTGACGCATGTCTTCCCCTGCTTGACATTGCATAAATCAGATGAGAAGTTGGTAAGTACCTCTTTGTCCTGTGATAATCACATCACTATTATAACAGCTTTCAGTATACATGGTTGCCCTCGTCCAATGTCAAGATTCTATGACAATGGAATCAGTGAACTGAAAGAAAATTTCTTGCTTGGGTATTGCTGTTAAATGTGAAACTTCGTTATCTTTAATCGAGATAGTGTCACTTCCATAATCAATTGCACATGCATTCCTTTCTACAAAATCGCTACCTAAGATAATTGTAAGGGCAGCAGTTGGTGATAAGTGTTGACAACAACTAAATCCACGTAAAAAATTTCCTTTTTTATCTAAGGTTCTACATTGCGGACTTTTTGTTTTAACAAGATTTTCTTTCCCAAGGCATCTATCAAGCGAATCACTGAAGGGTCTAGCTCATCCCTGCTCATACATAACGTTCTACAACAGTTGTTGCAGATAATCAATGTGGACGCTTCAGTGTCCAAGGTAGCATACACTAAACTTCCATTAACTTTGATAGGAATTACATTCTTCCTCATCATGTTAGTGATCATGAGAATATCCTGCGCTTGATTGTCAGGAGGTGGCTCTCCAGTTAGTTTAAAGCTTCATCAACTTCGTCAAGTTCAGAGTGAGGATCCTTGGTCTCAGGTTCTTCAATCCGAAATCCATTTCCATCAGCTATGATTCTGATGGCGGCACTACATGTATTTTTAGGTGGCCCTTCTGACCACACTGATAACAGCAGATGGCGTAGACTTCAAATATTTTCTTGAGGGAATGATCACCACTTGGGGGAGTCTCTTTCAGTAAAATTTTCCAGGTTCAGTTTTAATCTTCATTTCACTGACATCTCTGTCAGTTCGAATCGAATTATGGATCAGGTATACCACACTGATAGCTTTCCTAATGATAGCATGGAGGTCGTCCTCAGAATCGCATTTCAGCTCTAAGCTGAAGGAAATCCTTGACAGATATATGAAAAAAGGTCATGCCATGAGATAGGTTGCTCAAGCAGAACTGTCTCTCAACTTGGGTAATGTAGTTTCGCACGTCATTTCCCTTTTTGAATGACATCACACAGCTGTGTTATATATTGGTGCTTCATATGGGGAGCATGGTAATGGTCTTTGAAATATCCTATCAATAACTTATAATCAGTTTTGGTTTCACGTTCCAACATCATGTATTGGTTGTAAGTGAGTCACTGCAGGTACATTGGGAACTGGACGACAGCAATGTCTTGCATGTTTTGGTATTGTTTCATCATAAGCTCAAATAGAAAAACCATTCATTGAGTGATTCTGACACTTCATCAATACAGCCCTTGAACTTGGGCAAAACAGAGTGCTGATTAAAGTATTCATTGCCACTGGGTTTGTGGAAAGGATCAACTGAGTAAACCATGGCGGTTAGTTATCACAGACCCCAGTCTATATACTAAGTGCTCAGATACAGTAGGGAAAATAGTGGTATTAACAGGCGCCATAGGTTCCATTCACAGGACGCAGTCCCTTTTAATGAGTTGGCATGGCCACAGTGGCTAACGTTGACACATGCGTCAATGCAATTTATGTAAATGCTGGAATACAATTTACAAGTGAAGTAGCCGTTGAGGCAGACTTAGGAGTTACAGAATTTGCAAAGAGTGGGTTGGAAGCTTCTGCGAACTGGGAAGAAACTATTTGCGCAACCTTGTTGGTAAAATTCTCACTAAAAGCTTCCAAGTCTTCGATCTTCATCCAGTAGAGCATGCGTAATGTAGTTGACGTAATTGGCAGAACTAGGAGGAGGAGGAGGTACTTCAGTATGAGCAGCTGCTGGCGTACCAGTGCCTGTAGAAGCAAGATCATGAACTTGGAGTGCTAGGGACGCGATTGCTGAAATATTATACATGTAATGCTATTAGTAAAATTTATACATATACATGCTTTCATTAACACACTATTATTATATTAGTTTTACACAGTGGTCTTCTCTTTGCATTTCTTTTTGGTTTATATAGATTTTCACTGTTGTACACGTTTGTAGACTGTTACAGCTTTTGTTGACTTTGCACGTCTTTATAATTTTGTATAAAAGCATCACATGAATAATTCTTAGGATAACAAAATTGTCTTTATACTGTAAGTATATATTTCATACACCTGTAATATTTAAGTATGGCAAATATTTTCCCGTTTTGTATATTGGATAATAGCGAAAAAAGATATAATTACATGAAACTTCTTACAGATAGGAAACATTGGTGAAAATAAATTAATTACAAAAATTGCAGATATTAATCATTAGAAACGAATGGAAGTTTTTACGGATAAGAAAATTATTGATTATTAGTCAACAATGTATTATTACAAAACGGAAAGTAAGCTGTTAGGTAACAATGTCATGTATATTAATAAATAATAGAAAGATGTGTGCAAACAAAGTAAGCATGCAAACTAAATTGGCCCTCTGTAAATAACACAAAAACTAGTAAAAGTACATGAATAAATAACTACAATTTCCATGACTTTACTACAACACCTCCCCAATCAATATCCATGAGCTGGCAAAGGTCAAAGGTCCCCTCTCGACAATAAAAAAAAGTGTAATGAAATGGACCCCACCTCGCGACCAATAAGCAAAAATTGGCACAGCCTTGCCACAGCCCTTACTATTGAGGACCTGTCCAGTGCAAAGCTTCTCCTCTGTACATTAAGAATATGGATTAAAATTGGATCAATGTCACTCAAGGAAGGTTTTAACTTGCTGTAATTGGTTTTTCAGATTTATTTAAATAATATAGCCATTCTGAAAACGAAATATCAAAATACTTATTAACAAAGGTTACAATACTTAACCGTTGCCTGATATTCTTTATCAAGATCAATATTTTGTTGAGATGAAGGTGTTATGTCGTCAAAACAGTCTTGTTAGGCATGTGTAATCTTTATCATTGACAGACTTTTTATAAATTGATCAATATTGCATACTTTTTGTCGTCCTCATCTTATAGATTTTTCTCATAGTACTGCTTGCTAGCACACTTGAACACGATTTATAGCATAAAAACCACATTGATTTCTGAAAGCCCGTCAATGTGAAATTAAGGCAATGTTGAATAGTAATATTAATACACAAAATTTATTAAAGTACTTATAATATTGCTGGAAGCATTTCACATGTCTTGATCCAAGGCAAAACAGATTTAGCAACAAATTGACCAAAACCAATCCAAAGAGGCATGTCAAAATCTGCTTCAACAAATCTTAACCTAATCTAAGCAAAGCATTTTACGATTTCATCAAGAAACGAGAATTAAACTCAATGTTAGAATTCTCAAAGACCATTTTTTTATTCTGTCAGTCTCATTTCATTTATTGAAATGGTAAAAATAGAAGTTTCAAGTAGAGGAAGTCATTGCATATTTTAGAGTAAACAATGAACTCATATTATAAAATTATTCATGATGTTCCTGCCCATTTTTTAGGAAAAAATTGCTTAGTCCAACCCTACATGTAAACATTCCTTTAAGAATATGGCCCGAGGCATCAAAACCTGGCCAAACCGAAGTCAATGGATGCATCCCTGATCTAAGCAGATAGAATTGTGTATAGGAGTTAATATTATGGTACATTATGGCAAGAAATTCTGATAACAGTGAATATTATCTGATCCACTGGTGATTTGTAGCAGGTGTGCCACGAGGAAGGTTTTTTCAAAGAAGATATAAAAAAGTGTTAGCTGGTGATTTAAGACAAATGCTCAGTCATAGAACCATTGCCGAGATTAAAAGTCACAAAATAGAATTAGTCAACCCTACTGAACTCTCATGTAAAGAAATAACTCAGTAATAGACGTAGAGCATGTGCAGTTGGTCCTACTTTTCAAATACGATAGTCTCTAGTACCACTCTTTCAAGTACGTACATTAAAACAGTTGGTATTTGTCTAGAAGCTAGTTAGGGTCTTCAGGAACTTCTAAATATATATATATATATATATATATATATATATACATATATAGTGTACTTAAAATTGACGTCCTGAAATTTTACTATGAATAGCTTATTTTAAAGACAAAATGAGATTTAATGGTAAACCATTTTAAAAGTTTGTTAGCTAAATAATGGAATGAAGGCTTAATACTTAGATTTTCTAAATTACTATTGCCATAGAATCAATATACTTGGATGTTTATAGTCAATCATTAAAAATTGATAAATGGATATAGTTTTCAAATAGGGAATAAAATTTAGCATCACACGAAATGTATTTTCGAAAATCCAGTCAAAATATTTTGCTACATAGTGTTTGCATGGCAAAACAATCAAATTTCAAAATAAAACATGTAGAAACCTCGCTTAGATGCACTCAAGTAGTTGGAGGCTATTATAACATCAATTAGAATGTTTAAACTCACCATATAAATGTCATTAAATCGCTTGGCTGTAAATCCGAAATTGTATTTGCAAATTGTGCGTTTGAATTATTTAATAAACGACTATGTTTTTCTACACGTTAGTTTTGACTTTCTGTAAGTGATTTCTTGAAAGTAAGAGATGTTATAATAAAATTTTTTTATGAATTTGTAGATGAGAATCAGATATGTACAATGATGAATTGTTCACTTATATACTAGCCCTTTTAATTCAATTACCCATAAAAATCTAATATTGATAAACATGTATTTATAAGAGTAATGTTTTCTTACCACCATCCATAAGAAGAGCTCACCATTTCAGCCTGTTCTCTTAGCAAAGACGCTTAATAATTATATTATAATTTTCACAGAATGTTATTTATCTACATCAAGAAAAAAATGTTTGTAATATCAAGACTTTGAAATATAATCTGAATCGTCAAACTAAATTCAAACACTACACTTTTCCAAAAGTTTTATCGCTACAATCCATGATTTGATCATTTCTAAATTCAAATTTCAAAATGAATTAAATTGGCACAGTGAGCCGTTGATTTGCAAAATATAGTGCGCAATTATAATATCAACCTTAGGCCTATCGTATCTCCAAACTAAAATACAAAATCATATTTCAATGAATTTGAAAAGAAAACATTTGTTGTATTTTGCCCGAAAACTTGGCGGTCACGTTGCTCTATTCCAAATTTCTTTGCATAAAATACGAATATAGAATTTTCATAAAGTTGAAAATGTTGTTGATTAAATAACGATGCATAGGTTTGTACGTCATTGCTACATTTTGATTACATATTTTTAATGTATATGATAAATTCAAATTTCAATATAAATTGTCATATACCTTTAAATACTGTTTAAATTCTCCAGCAAAGAATGATATGCATTCAAATTTAAATCTCACTTTGCTGAATCTGTGAAGTGCAATTTTAATTGATTTCAATGTCAATAATTTTCAAAATATGCCTTACTTATTGATATATTAAGAATTGCATACTTTTTATGTAAAAATATGGATTGAATGCTTGACTGAAAATTATTCATTGCGGTGAAGGTGTATTTTTCTTTAAGCATAGAGATTAAAATTCAAAAGAAATAGTCTTTTTGACTTTTAGCTGAGATTGAACAAAACTTTTCTTTTCCAGTCATTTTCCTCAGTGGCGTACCCAGGGGAGGACATGGTGGAATGTCCCCCCCCCCGACAGGTTTCCAAATTTAATTTTGACTTGATAAATCAAAAAATTTTTCGTAAAAAATTGAAAAATTTAAAATCTAGGATCGTGAAATGCATTTTTTTGGGGTCTATTTTCTCAATATTTTCAAAAAATTGTGTAATGACGATGATGTCCCCCCGTCAGAAAATCCTGGGTACGCCCCTGATTTTCCTCAACGGTATAAGAAAGTCTTAGACTTAAACTTGAGTGACCTGACTTTTTCGAAAGGTAAATATTGTTCAACTTAATTAAGTATTAGTCATTATTTTTTATTGATTTAGAATAAGATTTTTATGGACTTTCAGCCCTTCGAATGTATATGGTTCTAAGAAATATTAAAACTAGCAATGCAAGTAATCATTGTATATGCATATATTCATTTAATATAAAATACAAAATGAAATAAGTAGATTTTTGTTGGTATTAATTCTACTTGTAATTCATAGATAACTATTTTGAATATGCAGAGACCTGCTTTAACATTGCTACAGGGAAAAATCAAACTATTGAAACAACCTCAAATAGATTATCTTAACAAGGTTATTTCAGATGCTGTTCAAGCGCAATTTGATGATGCTTATGAGAAGAATCTTACAGAACATATTTACAAATATATGACAAGATATTCACCTCCCCCAAAACTTGGATACAACAAAACTGTGTTTTGTGCGGTTGATCTTTACCAAATCCTCAGTGTAGATGAGAAAAACAACATCCTCAATGCAAAAATTTGGGTATATTGTGTAAGTATCTAATTATAGTATAAGTTAGTGCTAAGGTAACAATGTGCCAAATCATGTTTGTTCTCAAACTAGAAAGCTAGCCATATATAAATTATTGCTATCGTTTGATAGATAAATTTCATTATTAGTGTACATATAAAAGATAAACTTTTTGCTGTCAAAAAGTCATATAATGGGACAAAATAAAATGTGTATAAGTACTTCTGTTATTCACTCAAAAATTAGCAAGTGTGATATAGCAATGAAATTGAGAAATTTAAATGTGAAAATAATATTTTATGTGAGAAGTATTCTACATCTTTAAATGGACTGTTAGTTGTTATATCATTTTGTGTAGTATCCAAGGAGACACAATATATGTGAACAACATGTTGTGAACGTGGAATTTAACTAATACATATATGAGTAACCATCAGGGGATTCCTGGAATTCTCAAGGTAGGAATAGTAAAGGTGAGAAAATTCTTTTATCATTGTTAAGGTCAAGGCTATGTTCCTGGCAATAGTTATCCAGACTTAAAAAATTTATTGAAATTTTCATTCATTTTTTTAAATCAGCATCTGAAATAAATCTAAGGTGTTAAGGTTATGACATAACTCTTAGAACATCGCAGGAGCTAGGTGCCAAAACGTGTGTAAAATAAATGAAGAATGGATTTTTTCCAAAAAGCTTTATTTTTCCCGATTTATAGCTCCTTTTTCTCCTCTTTTTTGATCTATGATCATTAATCTCTTCTTTTATGTTCATCGGTTTCTAGAAGGTCTGGAAGTCCATACTATATATATATATATATATATATATATATATATAAATCAGATAGCTATTTAAACAAACATCCAATAAATGGGGCAGATTTCACTTGGCAGTAATCAGGAGTTGGAAAATTTAGCCAATTCGTGTTTGTTGAAAGAAAAGCGGCATTTGACAATATTCTGTTTAGAAGTAAACCAATAATAATAAAATGTATCATATTTTGAGATTCTCTTTTTAATTCTATTCTATACTTGGTTGTATTAGATTATGTCACTAAAAACCTCTCTCTATTGTGTATTACTTTATGCACAGTTAACGTAGAAAATCCCATTCTTCTACACCCCATCATTTCTTCCAAAATCATTGTGAGCAAATATAGTGACCACTACAATTCAAATTTTTTAAAGAATGTGAGATCAAAACTATTATTCTAATAATTTATTTCTTATACAGAGACGATTATAGCACCTTTTTTGCAATTATCATTCTGCAAACATTGACCTGCCCTTGAAAATTAGTTCTAATATCTGGAGACTTTCAGGATTTATGTCTATATCAAGCACTGCATTCAATTGCATTTCTTAAAAGTTTTATTGTAATCGCTTGTTAACTTTAGGCATACTTCATCCCTGAGATGATGTGGGATCCAAAGGATCATGGAAATATTACAAAGATGATGTTCAAGAAAGATTCATTTTGGACACCGGATATTGAAATAAACACAATGTATGGTTCTTATTTTAGTTCAATATTCCGTTTTCAATGTTTTCATGTATTTGAGATACTGATATTTCCTAAAAAATAGCGTTTAGCTTTAACATGAGTCGAACAGTGATTCGATTGATAGTACACTGAAATGTGAATTTTTGTGAAAAAAGGATGAAAATTTTCTATTGCTAAGCTCTAAGAAAAATATGAGAACTACAGAAAGTAATAAATTTTCCAGACTGAAAACTTTGATACGACACTTTGGACATAGATTTTTTGGACACAGAGAAATTTGCAAACCGCAAATAGGGCATACATAATTTGACATGGGGATAACTATAAGGAAGCCATTGTTTCGGATACAATTCCCTTTATTTTCTTCCTGCCTGCACCAATCTTCACTAACTTTATCATTGACATTATTTATATAATTTCTATGTTTTAAACTGTATAAGTCTTAGCACCATATCGAAATTTGCTGCTTTATTAGGTGGAACTTTCTAATTGCTCTTCATGGGTTCCAGCTGAAGCAATTGCAATAGACGTCTGCTATATCAGTACCATCCTGGTACCGGATAAATATATCATTAACTTTACAGATCGGGATAGGTACTTCATTAAAAATCCTTAGCTGCACCAGCAATTCAATATAAATTTGCACTGCTTTTGTTTATTTTTAATCACAAGTATGTAGTTCTGACCGTATTAATGAACTTTTATTTTTGGGAAATTCATGAATTATTTTGTGATTTTTTGTTATTTTTTGTTGTTAACGTTTTGAAGTATCGGCACGGTGGGACCAAACAGTATCGGTAAAAAAATTTACCATAGCGGAACTAAGAAATTTTACATTGTGCGGTATCGGACAAGATCAGGACAATATTTTTGGGGTACCGCAGAACTCTAAATTGCAAACTTACTTTACAGAAGCTGACATAATAATAGAACAATGTGCTTGTAATCTTTAATAAATTATCTGTCCATAATTAAGTTTCATTGTTGTATCACATGTAGCTCATAAAATTCTGTTGATTGCTCATAGAATAATTTGGAAATTCTTTAAAACGGATCAAACCTGAATGAGTCATGGCCTCCAAAAATGGGCTACGCCGCTAAAATTGCAAATTTGTGAATGACCCAGTCACTTTGAAGATTCAATTACGCACTTTGCATAAAAGAGATGCAACTCAGAAAGATCTATCGATTTGTATATAGCATGATAAAATTGGATAAATTTTACGATTTTTTAAAAATATGGATTTAGGATATATTAAAAAATAGGGATTTCAGGCAATTTAAGTAGCCTTAAACCACTTAATACTAAATGTTATAAGATAATCGTTTTGCTTTCAATATAGTCTTTAAACACATTAAATGTTGTAGGGGACAACTAATTTTGATATTAATTCCGACAAGTTGATATCCCAAGAACCTTTAGTGAAATTGGCTGAAATAGTAATTTTGGTAATATATGTAAGTTCCCCTTTTTAATAAAATTCGTAAATAATTATCCAATTTTGTCCTGCTATACACCAATTGCTAGATATTTTTATATTGCACTTTTTGAAAGCGAGGTGCATAATCGTATTTTCAAAATTGAATGCGTCAGTGGCAAAAAAAATGGCATTTTTTGGCTGAGTACTCAATTTTTGGAAGCCATAGCTTATTCTGGTTTCATCCAATCTTCAAAACTTTTACACTATTCTATAAGCAATCGACAGGCGTCTATGAAGCTTTTTTCTAAAAATATTGATAAGATAAGATAAGATAAGATAATCTATATTCATTTGAATTTTTTTACAATATTTTACTGATATTTCAAATGAATAGCGTCATTAACTACTATGTACAAAAAAATGAATAATAACAAAAATGAAATAAATAAAACAACACTGACTAAAAAATACACTGACTACGGATAGCTTACTAATTTCGATTTATTGTATAATCGTTATTATAAAATTTAAATCCTATCCATGATCTACCTGATATAAACTTTTGTTTGAGAAATAATAATTTTAATTCTTTTTTGAATTTTTTAAGGTTGTCTATTATTTTCATTTCTTTTGGCAATATATTCCAGTTATAAATTGCAGTATTAATAAAGGATTGACCCATGATATTTTTATTAAATTTAACACGTGAGTAGTTTTTTGTTCGTTTATTTTGCTTCAGACAATCTGTCGAAAATGAGAATGATATCTCGTTGTAGGGTGGTATTTTCTTTATGAATTTGAAGAAATAAATAATAATATTGTAAATAATTAACTCTTGTGGAAAAAGAATAGATTTAGAAATATATTCTTTTGTTTTAGAAGAGTTTTTATTACAAACATTTAATGCCCATTTTAGTTGAACTCGAAGCTATTTTAACATTTGGCTGTGTACATTAGTATATAAGATATTAGCATAGTTTAAATTACTCATAACAAATGCATGAAACATTTGAATTACTGCAATTGGGGGTAACTGTTGGGAAACATGGGATATCTTTCTAATACCTATAGCCATTTTTTAATAATAGTATTTATTTGCGACGTGAAATTAAGATTTGAATCTATTATTACTCCTAGATATTTAAACTTATTAACAGGTATAACAGATGAATTATTGAAATTAATTGAATAGTCGGAGATGTCCGTTTTTTTTCTAAAAGGTTGCATTATGCAAAATTCAGTTTTTTTCGTATTAATACGCAATCTATGCATGTTAAAATAGTTGCTCAATTTTATACAATTCGATTCAATAACTTTTACAGCTTTATCTAAGGATTTATTTCCACAGTAAATAGATGTATCATCGGCGTATTGTGTTATTTCACAGTCCGTAATTTCCCTCATGTCATTCACATAAATATTAAATAGCAGGGGACCTAGTATGGTTCCTTGAGGTACACCATTATTGACAGACAACCAATTTGAAAAAGTATCATTTAATTTAACTCGCTGAAGTCTATTACTTAAGTAATTAGATATAAGGTGAGCACTGTTAAGAGAAAAACCAATATTTTTTAATTTTCTTATTAATATATCATGATTAATAGAATCGAATGCTTTTGAGAGGTCAAGACAGGCAATAGCAACAAATTTATTAGAGTCTAATAGTGCTCTCCATTTTTCTGTCGTTTGTATAAGTGCGTCTGATGTTGAATAATTTTTTCTGAAACCAAATTGTGATTTGGACCATAGTTTATGATGATTTAAATGAAGTGTAATTTGTTCATGTAATAATCTTTCAAATATTTTACTGATTGGTGATGTAATAGATATAGGTCGATAGTTTTTGGGACATTTTGGGTCGTCTTTTTTGTAAATTGGAGTAATATGAGCCTGTTTCAAGAAATCGGGAAAAATATTCCATTTTAAGCATTCATTAAAGATATAATTTAAAGGTTCGGCAATATATTTCGCATTGTTTTTTAGTAACCATATTGGAATTTTTGAGGGGCCGCTTGACTTGTTTGATTTTAGTTTCTTGATTGCTTTAATTACTTCAAAACTTGTTATAAAGCGAAAACCAAATTCAGGGATGTGCCTATTAGGATTTATTTCCTGGAATTTTGTTTGAGGACCGTCGTAATTACTTAGGTTTGCAAATGTTTGATTTAAAATATTGGAAATTTCAAAATCAGAGACGTATTGATTTCCATCGGGGTCTACAATTTTTTCTATGGGAGAAGATTTTGATTTGGTACAATTCGAGATTTCGTTAATCAATCTCCATTTACTCTTTTGGTTCGGTAATTTTCTATATTCATTTTTAATATACTCATTGTAAGCTTTACGATTTTCTATATTAGAAATATTTCTAGCTTTTTTGTATAATGCATAACTTTCAGGAGTACGGGCGTTAGAAAAAAATTTAAAAGCGTCATTTTTTTGTTATTAATTGTTTGCAGAAATCGGAAATCCAAGGCTTGTCATTCTTTATGTTTTTGCGAGAATGATTAGTAACAAGGATTTTTTTTCAGGACAATATTCATCTAAATAGGATTCAAGAATATCAAGAAAGCTTTTGATCATGTTGCTAGGATCAACCGCAACGTATACAGAAGACCAAGTTTCACGTGAAAGAGCATTTTTCAGGTTATTTATATTATCGGACGATTTTTCGCGAATAGTGATCCATTTTTTGGATATTTCAGAGCGTATTTTAGCTTTAGGGAAACTGGCTGATATTATACAGTGATCAGAGAATGGACATTCAGAGGAGTAGTATAAGAAATCAAGATTATTTTCGGGCAGTGCAATATAGTCAATCAAAGTTGCACTATTGGCTGCGATTCTTGTAGGAATGAAGGCATTTGCCGTTTTTAAATTAAAAGTATTAAAAAAGAGATTAATCGTTTTATTATCACGTTTATTTAAGTAATTTAGGTTCCAATCACCCATTAATATTAAATCTTTATTTTCTGAGTAGGCCAGTGAAATTTCATTCTCAAGTTGTTCAAAAAATTCATTAGTATTACATTTATTTGGGCAGTATGAAACATTAATTAATTGCTTTTTAAAAGGTGAATTTTTGATAGGGTTATCAATTTCAACCCAAAGGCTTTCGAATTTTTCTGAGCTTACTATATCATTCCGTTGCTTTGGATGAAATGATTTCGGAACTAGGAGTACCCCGCCCCCTTGCTTTTACCGAGTATATTACAATGAGTTCTATCTTTTCTGAATAATTTATATAGATTATTGTTATCTGACCAGACAATGTCAAGGTCATTGCAGTTAAACCATGTCTCAGTAATGGCTAGCACTATATTTTCATAAAAATTGCTAATAAGTGATTTGTAATCGCAATTTTTATTAGATAAATTCTGGGCATTTAAATGAACGTACGTAACTGATATATGCATTTTTCCCCAATATTTCGGGAAAATAATGGCCCATAGCGCAAAAAACAGAATTTTTCCCGAGCTGTTTTCTTATTTTTGGTTGGTTAAGTACTGTGCTAAAACCTAAGGTCTATAGTAGGCAGTTCTTGATATAGGTGTCGAAAGGGATATACTGCATTGACCTCCTTATAATAAGGTTAGCATGAAATTTTTCCAGCCTGACATGAAATGCAGCATATGAATGAAATGAAATGCTTGATTTGATTGGTTATTGAAAACAAAAACCTAGCTCCAGTCAAAATGAGTGAATATTTTCAAATACAAAACCCCCTTCAACGACAGTACACAAGTCTTTTGAAACGGGTCGCCCCTGAGGCTTTGTTGGCAAATTTCGTTTACATAACCCTATGGAAAACTTAATTTGTTATCAATTGATATAAATTTTGTTTCTGTGCATGTTTTTGTTGCTAAGAGATTGAAAAAAACTCTCCTTCTCATTAGTTTTTACCAGGGCTATGCAAAAAAATGAAATGTTAGCATGTTTTTTTTAACTATGTCAGTACTGTATGTAAATACAGCAAAATCTTTGTGTAATGACCAAATTAATCCCCAATACAAATCCAATCCTCAAACATCTACATGGATCGATTCACAAACCATCAGGGGCGTACGCAGGATTTTCTGACGGGCGAAAATTTTTGAAAATATTGAGGAAATAGACCCTAAAAATGCATTTCACGATCCTAGATTTTAAATTTTTCAATTTTTTACGAAATATTTTTTGATTTATCCAGTCAAAATCAAATTTGGAAACCTGACGGGGGGACATTCCGCCATGTCCCCCCCTGCGTACGCCACTGCAAATCATCAATGTTCTGAGAAGCTTATGTAAGTATGTAAGTTACTGAACTGATCAATTCCATTGGAAAATAGCCCTGTAATACAAAAGAATAATTTTAAATGTAATGCACATTTGAATAATATATCATATTTAGGGCAACAAATGAATTCCAAAGCTCCACTTATCAATTCGTGGAATTTACAGATGGTTTGATTACACCCATAGCAACATCAATTACAGCAAAACTCAGCTGCCAGTTTGATGTAACAAAATTTCCACACGATGAGCATACGTGTATAGTACAGTATGTGATATTAGGCTTTTCTTACATAACAAAGAATTCATGCAAACAACATAATAATATAACGAAGCAATTCTATATATAACCAAGGGCGTCTGAATTATTTACATTAATTACATTAAATTATGTAAATAATTCAAACGTCGTTGATATAACGAACTACCTGTTTGACCCATGCTTCGCTCGGGAAATGCACTCAAAAATGCAGGAAATTCTCCCTGGGATATTTTCCCTCCCAATATAAACTATAAATACAAATACTTGAAATTTTCCCTCAGCAACCTGTGCAAAGAGGGAAATTCTAGCTAAAACAGGTGTAAAACTGAGAAATCTGTTAAACAATAAGAGGAACTATGAAATGCAACTTATATAAAGAAATGAAGTATGGCAACATTTAAGTCAATAATTAGTTCACTAATTAAGTCATTGATTCAATGTGCCTAAAACCTTCAGAAGGTAATGTGGGTTTTAAAAATATATGATGTTGGTACCTAGGTCTGAAATTTTCTGAGTTATAAGGGGACAAACATGCACTTTTTTTCCTTTATATAATAGCTTTATATAATAGATATAATGATATTTATAAAAAAAATTCAATTTTAAATAGTGGAAATTTTTTAATTCAAAAAAATTCAGATAATGTATTTTGTGTTTTTCTTATCAAAATGGCCAATACGACATAATCTAAACTGAGAATATTATATAAATTATTTGAGAGATCTTTTATAAGTGTTTATTGAATTTCATATACAGTCATAATATTAAATAATGAAAAAAATTATGCTTACCAAACAATTTTGCTAGTCGTAAATTTAACTTAAATATCTATAGATTGCCTCTCGTTATGGTGATATTATAAGTTCACAAATTACATGGCATGAAATACAAAAAAAATATTTACTTTAGGTAGAAAACATTTTGTCAAAAGTTTTTGTGTGAATGCAGTAGTGAATATGCGGCAATAGACGAGGGAATAACATATTTTATTGGGTTTTCAAAAATACTTCTAAATCCTGAAAAACTGATCAGAAAAATCATATTTGTCTCCTGACGAGATTGATTGATTTATAAGTAACACTCTGCTATTTGTCAAAATTACTTACTGAAAAGTTAAATTTTGATTTAATTAACAAAAGGCTAGTAATCCAGTATTTATGCATTTAATAAATGCTCAAAATCCTAATTTATACCCAAGCAGACAAGCAAAAATTTTGCTATTTCCTTTTTTTTGTCAATTATTTTACAAAGAAGTGTTTGAACGAAAATGTGTGAAAATTCTTCAAGCCTAATTAATGGTATTTCAAGTGCTCTACTATCTTTTCATGTAAGCTGCATAATTACGTATAAATATGTAAATTTTCAGGCTGCGCCAATGGAATTTTAACAACCAAGAATACAGAATTGGCTTTCCGACTTCTTTCCTTGGTGATGACCTTCAAATGCCACTCTTGAGTTATGTCCCACATGATCAATGGGAATTAAAATTACCATTGGTTATGGAACCTGACATATTCCATTTCAATGGTGCACAATATGATGTTCAGAATTACAAAATCAGAATTGTCAGAAATCCTGATTTCTACACGCGTGTGATCATCTATCCAACTGTTATCATATATGGTAAGATCTCAATGTTAGAATGGAACATATTTCCATCAAGACAAACAATAGATATTGTGTCTCATAGATTTTAAAACGTTTGGCGAATTTTTAGGGGAATAATAAAGTCGTATATTCGGTTACAAATTTTCATTAGATGCAAAGTGAAAACAATTTTAAAATTAAATTGGACGAAGCTTTTGAATGACAACTTCCTTGCTTTTCTAAATGCAGAAATGAAACACTCTCAATGTAGTAATATATATATATATATATATATATATATAT
>CABFPE010000011.1:494427-509283 GCA_900660155.1 Hofstenia miamia | reverse complement strand
TTTATATATATATATATATATATATATATATATGTATAAATTTGCAATAGATAAAATCTATTCATTATTCCGAATAAAAATGTTCTGAAATTTCAACGATTGCTCAAATTTTTTACAATCATTATATTAAAAAGAGCATTAATATGTTAATAACGAAATTCATTTAAATTTTTCTCCTAAGTTTAAATATTTAATTATATTTAACATCTGTAGCATTGAGAGTCTGCCATTTCTAAATTTCGAGGAGACAAAGGTAGTAGTCACTTAAAATTTCACTTTGGTATACAAAACTTTTATATAATATAGGATGAACTTTTATTAACTGACCTAAAATGATCTGTAATAACTCTCCAATTATTAGATTGATCTTAAAGAACAAGGAAATAAAATTTTTAAAAAAATTCTAGTTTACTTAAATACTTTTATAAACAGTATTTTTGCATTCAGTGCCTTCTTGTCCAAAAGCAGGAATTTTATCATATTTCGCAAACTGCTCATAACTGCACTGATCTAATTGACAAAATGTTTAAAAAAATGGTTAAAAAATACTACACAAACAAACTCATTACAATATATATATATATATATATATATATATAAATATATATATATATATATATACAGTATATATATGCCACAATATATATATATATATATATATATATTAATTAATTTATTTATTTATTATATCAATAGTTACCTTTTAGGAATTTCAACCCTTTCATTTTTCCTACCCTTGGAATCAGGAGAAAAGATTTCACTAAGCATCACTATTCTATTAGCACAAGTTGTCAATTTGTTAGTTTTGTCGGATAGCATACCTGCGAGTTCAAAATCTTTCCCAATCTTTGGTAAAAACTTATTCTGTGTATATCGTTATAACTAATATCTCCTAAACTAACGATTCTATATTTACAAATTGATTTCTTATAGCATTATTTAATAAGGAGTCTTCCATAATCAATGAATCATGTATAAAATATAAATTGTTTTGGAAAGATATACTTTATAAATATGCTTAAAATTTTGAAATATGAAAATTTTGGTTCTAAAATAATATTGTACTATATGATTTACTTAAGGATATTAGATTTACCTGAAATTGAGCTTATTTCTAAATGTTATCATGTGTATACAATCTACTGACCCTGTCAGCCAGTGGCGTACGCAGGGGGGCGACATGTTGGAAAGTCTCCCCCCGTCAGGCTTCCAAATTGGATTTGGACTGGATAAATCAAAAAATTCTTCGTAAAAAATTGAAAAATTAAAAATCTAGGATCGTGAAATGTATTTTTTAGGGTTTAATTTCTCAATATTTTCAAAAAAAATTTCGGGGCTTCGCCCGCATTAGGTAATGACAATGATGTCCCCCTCCCGTCAGAAAATCCTGCGTACGCCCCTAATGTCAGCTGTCAGCAAGTGCAAATATTCCGTCAACCGAAAATAACATTCAAAATTTGTTTCGAAATCGAAGTAGCTTTAACTATTACAATGTATCAAGATATCTTTTATAAGCTACTGAATTTTAATATAATCGTATAAATATTATAATTATTTGGTAAACTTTATCAAAAGGTGTTAACAAATACATTTAGGTGAATTTGTCCTCTGGAATATTGTTTTTGTTGGAATTACTGTGCTCATCTCAGTAATAACACTGAATATTTATTACAAAAACTGCAATCAAAAGCCGCCGAAATTTCTTCGGAAATTGCTTTATACACGGATTATGCTGTTAGTAGGTAACGTTTCGCATACACACCTACATGTATACATGTTCAATTATAATTTCAGCTTTCTCATTAAATATTATGTAATTAAATTCCTGAAAAACGGTTGTATGAATTTTTTTCCATCTCAAAATAGCTTAAAAGAAATATGTTTTTAAAAAAATTCAATTTTTTGATATTTGTTTACATCTTACTCTCAACATAAATTTAATAAAAAATGAAAACTCTGAATGCGGCAATAGCAAAGATCATTAAGCTGCCAGACTTAGTAATACATTATATCTTACTATTTCTCACAAAACCCTTAGTAGGAGAGGCCATTTCAAATCCATGCAAATATATCATGGATTAATATACTAATGAAGGAAGGTGCAAAATATCTATATTTAGAATTGCATTTTACAATGTAAAACACTTTGCAACTCTAAATAAAAATAAAAAAATAAATGTGTGTACAAAATCAATATTTACAAACGCAATTAAAATAAGGAGTTTGGGATATGGTCAATATTATAGAATGAATTTAAATTCTCGCAATTTGTATTCAAGTCATTATTATATTGATGATTTATCATGTAATGTACTTCTAATGATTCTTAGTTAATAGTATGAAACTAAAAACTCATTTATAACATCTTAGGTGTAACAAAACTGCTTGGACGTAACAGCGTTTCACCACGTAGCAGAAATTCAGAGCCTGAATTTTTGCAAGGAAAACAAGGAATTAAATCAAATGACAGAATATTTGAAAAACTAGAAAAAATTGAAGAATTGGTTATTGATTCTCGAACTGCTGATGAAGTCCTTGAAGAGTGGAGATTAATTGCACTTATGATAGACAGGCTATGCGGTTTTGTTTACATTCTCTTTGCTATGTTTGCCGTCATATATTTCAAGCCATTTCATTTTGAATGAAAGTTTGTGAATGTATACGTAAAACAATTTTGCTTTAGTAACTATCCCTTTCTATATTTTGTTCAATGTCAACAAACGATATTAATATTCATTTAATCAAGACAATGGATTCCTATGATCCGCGAATGCTGTAACCAAAGAATAGATTTTTTAAAAAGCTTCTTGAATAATTTTGGAATAAACCCTTTGAATAATCTATAGAAATAATTGTTTTTAGCTATTTCTTAAAATATTATCATTCACTTTTTTCGCTAATAATGTTTTTTATTTCAATATATTCCAAAATTCCTATTTTTATAAAGTTCGTGTAAAAGGGTGTTGAAACTATACGTTTCTACCCAACGCTAACAAAAATTGAATTTTATTTGATCGCAATAGCGTACGCTATCAGTAGCTTGTTATAAAAAGCGGAATTGAAACATTACTTATATTAAATTTGTCACCAAAATATATATTACCTCTGAATCACATGCCCACTCGCAATTTTCATATTATTAGTGGCAATAAAAAATATAATCAACAAACAACAAGTGATTAAAACTTGAAGTTCATGTTATTTTCTTTTATCATTTGATTATCACAATAATGCTCTTTAAAAATTATGTTCATTGATTTTCAATGACAAAAATGTTGTCTAAGGCCTTTAAGACTAGAAAACAACAATTATACTCAGGAAAGCAGAACAGATACTTCTGAAGGCAAAAAACAAATATTTGAAGTCAGATTTATTATGTACTTTAAGTGAAATGTTTAATGTATATATACAATCCTGCAAATATGATACATCACCACGCAAATATGAATATGGATGTATATTAAAATTTTATTTCATGTAGAGTCTTACACCAAATATATAAGTAAATGCCAATACAATGTCCGATACAAATTTCAACAGTTTAATATAAAATAGTAGCTGGTTATATTTATTAGGATAAAATTGTTACAGTGCTTAGTAAATTATGCGCGATATGTCTCAGAAAACGAATTCGCAAGCCATGGTTACACCTTATAGAGAGTATTGGGTAAAAATCTTCAAAACAGCGATTTTAAATCGCGACACAAAGTAGGAACATTCTGAAAAAATATTTTCAAAAATTTAAAACAATTTAATGCTACAATTTACCTGAAAGAGATGGCAGAAAGATATGTTTTCCCAAAAATTTTACAATTCTATGTTTCAGATTAACGAATGAGTTATTATGTTTACCCTTTCTACATACATGTATCTTACGAATCATAATTCCCAATAAATGGGATTTAGGTTGGGAGAGCAATGAAGCAATTGCATGTCATGCTCTTCACATATTCAGAATATTGAGAGTCATTGCCCTTCTGGATTTCACATATATTTAGTTTGAAGTTTGTAAATTTCCAATTTAAAGTTTATAGTATGAAATATATTTCAATATTTTCAAAATTGAAATTTACATTTTTTCTTTGAATTGTATTTATTAAATTATTGAAGCTAAACAGTTGTAGTATGTGCATTGACCATTTGCTTTATGGGAGCAAAAATATATTTGGAATAATCATGGAATTGTTACAATGTCATTGTTAACCACCATTTGCTGAAGGATTTGAATGAAATAACATTTAATAACAAAATGTAGTGTTTAAAAGAAATATATCCAAAATTCTTCACCAAATAACAATAGAATGATGAAAATTTTTAAATCTTTATAATTTTTTTCTTCAACGGGACTTTTCTAAACATTACTTTGCCTTTGATATCGTCGATAGAGCCTCTTGAAACATTTGTAGACTTCCTAGAGCAGTTTCTTTCCCTGAAGTTAGAGTTGTAATTAGGATTGGGTTTTGGGTGAGGTTCTATAATGTAATAATTGTAAATGGTAGACTGTTTGAGACAAATCCAAGTGTACATATGTTGTTATACTGTAATTGACACTGTAGAAATATAATGTGGAAAGCATATTAATGTAAATCTAAACATTGTCTAAGACTATATTGCAAAAATATCAATAAATATACTGATATACACTCGAAATATGTACAGAATTTAAACAAATCAAACACGAATTTAGGCTGTGGGGATTAATAAATTCATCATCAACGTTTTTATTGTTCGAGATCTACTGCGTGGAGGCATGGGTACGTACTCTCCCCGAAATGATGCGCCTTCAATCAAACGTATCACGAGCGTCCTATCTAATATATCTTAGCTGCAAATTACATTTGCTTCATTTTTAAAATACTGACTAACAAAGCGTTTTTAACAAGGTATATAAATTTAAAGATGTTCGAAACAAATTTGTTCATGTTTACAAGGAGAAAGAGAAAATTGTTCAAACATATCAAAAATGTTATTAAACTTTTGCAATTCTATTATAATTTGTGTTATTATTACAGAAGCACATTATTTCAACATAAACACTTCAAGAAAATTGTTCAAATAATTGTAAATTGATATGCAATAATCTCCAATGGTTCACTAAACGAGCTCATCATTTTAGTTTTCAAACTTTTGGGATTCTATTATCCTATGTGGTGTTTATTATAATCTTTAATTCCATTCATAACCACAATTCAACAATAGTAATTGCTCTCAATATGATAAAATAATCTTTTTATGTGCAATAATTATTTTTTATTATGATTGTGAAAAATAGTAAGAATTCATATTTTAAAAACTTAGCGTTGTTTGCATATATAATGCAAATAATAATATATTAAGAATTGCTTTTTAATTTATAATCATGTAGAAATTAGAATTAAAAAATGAACAAGGTCCAGATATTATCATAACTAAATGAAAATGCCAAATTTAAAAGACGTATTATTCGATATTGTTAACAAAAAATTAGGCCTTTTACAAAATTGACAAAAAGAAAGAGCAACTAAATTTGTAATTTTGTACATTAGCTTAATTTTCTAAAAGGTTCTTTTTATATTTATATATATATATATATCACTGGAAATATGTATTCGACCACATTGCTATTTTAAATAAATAATGAAGATTCATTGGATAGAGTGTGCGTAAGATTATAACTAAGTGTTACTTTGATTGAGAAGGGGAATCTGTAGGTTTAATACCATAAAATATGTAGAACAACAATTGGCTTTTCATTTTTAATCAAAATTTAAAAGCTTGTATTGGAAAAATGTATTCGGTCACCTGAAAAAATTTTAACAAATGAACAAATCCGAAAACAGTAAATTAAAAATAAGATACATAAATTAATAATCGATGCAATATAATCACTTAGCAACAAAATGTTCTCTTCTAATATTTTGTAAAATGTCCCTTTGAGCGAATAACAGCTTGAAGGCGTTCAGGGATTAAAGCAAAACGTCTTTCAATAAAGCTACAATTTTTTCTTTATTGCGCTCCACAGCTCGTCTTTTTTAGTGTGGGGAGAATGCTGTCCAATTTGATATTTGGCCTCTTTCCACACATTTTCGGTAATATTAAGGTATGGAGATTGGCCATGCCAGTCAGAAAGGATAGCAACCCCATTATTATGGAAAAAGTTTTTGATTTCTTTTGAGGTACGGCATGGAGCAGCATCCCGCTGATATATTGAATCTCTTGTAGAATCCGAGCATATTGAGAGCTTCGGAGAGTACCAATGATATGAGCAATCTTGCGAAGGCCACACTTCCATATTGCACCCCATACCATGAAAGACTTCCCAACATACTTCAAAGTCCTCCGAGTACATTGATGCAAGAATATGAACTTCTGCCCTGTTGGTCTCTATTTCAACATTCTTTTTAATGAGTATAGCTCCAATCTTGACTCATCTGAAAATATAACAGACCAATGTTCAGATCAATTGTCTCTCATCAATTTGGCCCACCTCAGTCGGCGTAATCTTTGCTTTGATATTAAGAATGGCTTTCTGGGTGCCAAAAACGTCCCAATTGAGCACTTCTTCAGAATGTTTTGCACAGTTTTTGCCGTCAAAGGGGGACCATCAGCCCATTCTTTGTAAAATTCCTCTGAATTCTTCCTGGCATTTCGCTTTGAAAAGCACATAAGAGCTGATTCGGAAGTTTTGGTCTTCATGACTTTGGCTTGGGGGCAAATATGTTTTCAAAAGTGAAACGTCTGATGATATCCCGACAGTACTCCGAGGTCGCTCTACAAGTTGATCTATATTACGTTGACTCATCCCTTCCAAATATTTGGAGAAATCAGCTCGCGGATGACACTAGGTATGTAACTAGGAATCATATTTGGCGAAGAAAGAATTTTATTAGTTATTTTCAAAATAAATAGACTAAAAAACAGCTCAACCAATGAAATTATTTACAGATTCTCTGATTTGGTCTGAACTGTCCAATCCAAATACATTTTTCCAAGAAAAAANAAAGCTAGCCACAAGCATTGTAGGATATATCCTCGAGATTTAAAGTAAACAGTAATAATTATGTCTCAACATTGATGAATTCCTCTTTCTGCAACACCAAATGTAATTTAAAAATACCTATGACATACTTGGCGTCAATTTTTTGGAAATATTTATGTCAAATCATTGGTGGCGAAATTTTTTTTCGAGTACTGCATATAGTTATGAATTACTTTTAATTCAATATAATTTTATGAATGTTTACCCTTATCTCAAATGCCTAATTTTTAATAAATAATATGAAATATGCATCATTGAATGTCTTATAATATAATCTTTTTGATAATTATAATACAATGTAGAAAAGAAAATTATTACGGGGATATATTTATGACACTATGTGAATTAGCTACAACAAAGGTGTAAATCTGCTACAATGAATATATTGTATTCAAAATGAACACCATAGCTTGGTTTTTACAAGGGCAAATCCACGTTTAATTTTATCTTTAATATTAAGAAGCAGTAAATAAACAAATGGGTTCACGATGCTTAATCCAATGAATAATGATTCCGCCACACGAATAAGGTACTTCTCAAAATGTGAGAGTTCGTAGTAGGGAAGACTAAAACACAAACCTAGTTAGTTCAATTTAATATATTCTGTCAATGAGCAGAAATTAAAGGGAGACTGAGCAGGGAACTCATTACACATTACTATAATATATAAATGAATAATTGACAAATTTAATTTGAATTGCTAAATGAATTTGTTGAAAATATTTGAAAGCAAATTTTAAAATTTTGTATGAAATTCTTGTTTCAAGTGTTCAATATCTTTGTGACATTTTGCAGAACAAGATAGAATTATGACTTACCTTGAAAGAGCCTCACTTGCATGATGAGTGCTGTCAGCATTCCAAAAATGAGCTTTTGGAAGAATTATCCTGATGCAGGCAGAGCATTCAGTTTCAACAGTTTTATATATCCATGTCAATCGAAAGCCATGCAAAATACCAATGAATTTCGCAAATATTAGAGGGTAGCTAAAAATAAAATAGAGTAGGCTTGCAGCTAAGCAAATCTTGGTAAATCTCTTCTTCTTTTGACTTATTCCTTTACTAGTTGATCTAGATGCAAAAATGTACCCATAGATAAGGACTTGAAGTAGTATTGGTAAGTAGATTGTAAACAGTGATTCAGTAATGTAATTGATAAATCGATTTCTTCCTAATACAACAATAGGGTGAAAGTTGTTACCAGGGATTTTTATTGATTTGTACACTGGAAAAATTCCAAATACACAATGAATTGATGAGTCAAATATAACCCAGCGCGCATTGTAGTTCATAAAATCCCAAGAAGCATTTATAAAAAACCATACAGCTACAGCTATGGTAAAAATCACAATCGAAAAAAGAAGGATAAAACGGTTTCTTCTTGTTAAGAATTGAGTTGCGCGATGGGGAAATGTCGTCAATATTAAACGTTCTACCGCAATAATTACCAGAATTAATGGCGAGAGAAATTGATTGAATGCCCTTGTCCCATTAATTATTCTGCAAATAACGAAATACGGTGGAGTATTGTATTCTTCTGTATGCGTAGTATATGTTAACTCACCATAGATCAGTTTTGGGTGGACCAACTCAATTGTTATAATTGGTAAACGAATGCATAAGTTCGAAATGTCAACCAGGGTTCCAACAAAAATAAACAAATAGTTTAAATTCTTTTTTGAATAAATTTCTAGAAAGAGGCATGCAGCTAAGATTACATTTGAAGAAATTCCCAATAAGAATCCAGAGATGGACACCAATGCATTAGTCACAACCATTGCAGTATATGTGTTCTTGGTCATTGACTGAAAAACATGACGATTTCTTTCAAAATCTTCTTTCCAGTTTGGAAATTCACAAAGATAAAAATCAAATCTTGTGATCACAACATGCTCAAAATAATAATTTGTTGTTCCAGGATTCTAAAATTCGTACATTAAATTTGATAGTGAAACATATTGCACCGAGTGTGCTGATGATACTTTATTATATACAACTAAATATGAAGATTCACACAATGCATTAGATAGGGCTACCTTACATTTTGATTTGATAAAAATAAAATGAAGCTAAATATTGAAAAAACAAGGTTCATTGTAGTAAGCAAATTGAATGATGAGAAATTAAGCTTACAAGTAAACAATAAAGTTGTATACCTACGTGTTATATTTGTTTATAATTTTATATTTAAAGAACATATTAATAAAGTAATGAAAAATGGATCAAGGGATCAAAGACATCTGTAAAGTATAAAGTTTTATACCAATTAAATGGAAAATTATAATCTTCAAATCATATATTCTTCCTTAGTATTTATATTCACCATGTCTGTCGAAAACTTGCCTAAAAGATCAAAAAATATGTTAGAAAGAATGTTGAATTTGAGTTAAATATTATCTGTGAAAGTAGCAATCAAGAAAACATCAGAAGAATTTAACAGTTAATTTCTTTCTATAGTTATGTTAATTTATTAGTCCCGTGACGCGATTTACCTCTCTAATATTAACGTTTTATAAACTTGGGCAAAAAGATGTTTTGCACAATCTAAGTATATTTTAAGACTTTTATTTCTCATTCTTTATATAAATACATGTACATGCAAATATTATTTATTTCTCTGTTTTCATTGCGGTTGGGCCCCTATCACCCTCTCAACTCATTTGATATTGACATCCAATTCTACAGCAACCTCTCTAAAGTTAACATCTCCCTATAGTTAATTTACTAGTGCAGTCCCTTGAACTAAGATATGGAGAGCTTTGACTGAAAGTAAATAAGATGTAAATCAATATAGAGCAATTCCGAAATACAGTTCTCAGGAATGACTTAGCAGAGGATTCAAAATAATTTATTCAATTTCTTTTGAAATTCCCAGTACATTTCAAAAGTAAACTAACAAATTTAAAATGGTAAACACAAAATCACTTCTTCAGTTGCACACAAAATCATTAAAATAGTAATGTTTTGTAAGACGAAATTTATTATTTTGGCATGTTTATTTAAGTAGCCAATAATGTTTTTAATAATAAAACAATGTAGAGTAGGAACAAGGAGCTCTGAATAAATGGAGGCGACATGGAAATATTTTAGTAAAAATTTTTAGGTGAGAATTTTGATATTCACACACACACACATGTGATAGAACAGATTTATGTATATTATTGTGGATTAAATATGCCTAATACCTGTTGTGTATCTAAACTCAAATGTGGTTATCACAAGTATAATTGTATGTTTTATAGATTTTTTGGGCAATTTGCATTTTCTTCACGCATATATTCCATGCATTCTTAAGAAATATACTGCAAATTGCTCCAAAATCTAACAATCATTTCTTTTGAAGAAAGGCAGCAGTGCAATGCATACTGCTTCACAATGCAGAAAGATTTCATGATGGCATAAAACTGCAGGCCAATTTAGAGCAATTGCTATAAATATTTTTTTATGCATATGAGGTAATTTTGTATAACAAACTGCATAAACAAAAAGCTAGAGTCAAAGCAAACCATTGTAACTAGAGTGTGGGAATTGCAAACAAATATGAGTAATAACATTAAAAGCATTGAAATTACATGGCTCACCCAAAGTGGAAAAATTTATTACCAGACAGAATTAATTAAACCAATCAAGCAAAGCAATCTATCATCCAACTACCCAGATAACAAATTTTGGTCTAAACAACGTTGTTTTTTAGTTGTTTTTTTATGGTTGTTTTAATGTTGAAATGGTACCCTTTTGACTGGTCTAAACAACGTTGTTTCAACAACGTCACATTAAGTTGCTTTTTGGTTGTTTTTTTTGAATAAAAAAGCACTATTTTTAGGTCATAACAACGTTATTTTATGTTGCCCATGATAGTTCTAGCATTACTTTTATACGCAATACGTCAAATTTATATTGATAATCAGCTCAAACATTGCTGTTTAAACTAGCACAAGCTCAACAAAGGGCAGAACAGTAATACAATAAATACATTAAATACAACATATGCTGGAATTTTGAATGAATGTCTTGGCTTTAAATGATAACAATAAGCATAAAAATCTGCCACATTTAACAAAAATGTAAACTTTTAAAGTTAAGTATAATTTTGAAATAATACTTTTTTAAATCGTAAAGAATCTCTTCTGCTCAAATGTAACTTTTTTATCTGACAGATAATTTGAAGGTGTCCAAATATTCATGAATAAATTATTTTAAGAATTCGCTTACCAAGTATATTATAATTTTTCACAAATTTAATATTTCAAAAAAAGCTTTTTGCAATTCCGTTCTTTATGTAAAAGTGATCTAGTATTCAAAATGATGAAGTGAGTTCTATTTGCAAGCATCTGCTTGAATCTTAAATTATCACATTTTTAGTTGCCCAAATTAGTATTAATGGTTGTTATTATGATGTTAATGGTTGCTGCAACAACCAAAAGTATGAAACAACCATAAACAACGTAAAAACAACCAAAATTGTTATCTGGGTAAGAGGAATCTTCTTCACACTCCAACACTGAGTGGTGAACCTGCTGCTGCAAGTAAGCAAACCAAATCCCCCTTCCTTACTTCAAGAATTTTGCATAACATAGTCATCTTAGCAAAAAAGCTATTTAATCAGAGTGATAGAGCTTCATTAAATGCAAACTAAAATCTCTATTAACTGCAGGCTCACATGTTGTCCTATTTATAAAATAAATAGAAAATAACTAAAAGCAAATACCAGCTAAGCTGGCTAACAGAAATGTTTATAAGATTAAATTAAAATTGCTAATCATGTCAGCAACCATTACTACTAAATTAACCAATCAAAAAATTGTGAATTGTGAAATAACATTGATTTGATATTCTGTCACAAACAGTTTAAAGATTGTAGTTTGAAAAAGGCAATTATGAGTCCTAATGCCATACACTGTCCTGATGCACCATTGATGCAATTTGTGAGATGGTTACTACAAATGGATTCTTGTGTCATCCAGCATTTTTAGTATTTTGGTGTCATTCTATGTGACTCCCTTTATATCTTCATCTCATATGAAGGATGCAAATGTGTCTATCTTAATGGTTATTGCTTTGTGATACTTGATGCATTTTAGCTGTTTTGTTGCTACAAAAGCTGCTAATGATTGAAATAAATTATTGTTTTTCCTTTGAAATATGTCATAATATATGTGATACAGTTTTTGTCCTTTTAGGGCAATCATTAATGTCTTTTTTGCATTGGTATCTGATGGATAGGCTAGCAACATGTTGATTTTGGCATCAGGGAAGAAGAAAAAAGTTGATGTTATCATACATTAGTTTTTCAGTCATGTTGTATGCATCAGTAACTCTTGCTCACACAATGGTGATTATCTCCACTCACTTTGAGACACCATAATATTGGATGCCCTCCTTCAATAAGTTCATCAAAACTATGTTGTTGGTAACTGCAAATAGTGAGTGTAAGTTTTTTAGCCTTTGTCTTGTATCCTTGCCTTTAGATCAGTGATCTGATCTTTAATCAGTTTGCTTTTTCTATATATCATTTCCATGGTATGCTTGGTATCTACACAGAGATGGTATAGTTGGTCTTTATCACTTAGTATCTTCATTGCTTTTTTGAAGGCTTATGTGTATTTTACTGCGGTGATCTTTTCTGTGTTGTTTTGTTAGTTTTAATTTCAGTATAGATTGTGATAGGGACTCCAATGATTGCTGGTTTGAGGTTGCTATTTTAGATTTGAGTTGTGCCAAGTTTCCATGCATTCCAAATGAGATTGGGTAGTTTAGTGATTTGATTATCTCAATATGACACAGTTTTCTGGGCATGAATGTTATAAAGAGGGATTCTGATCTGCAACATGTTTTCCAGTACTACTGTGTCTATTGGAAGCTTCTGTTCTACAATGGTTATCAATGTTTTTTTATGTATTTGCTCAATTTTTGTCAGTTTCTCACTCAGGACCATATCTATAGTGGACTGTATCTTTAGCAATAATAGCACAGTTGGATTTTTGTTTAAGTCAATAATGCACATCAGTTTAAATTCACCCTTCCTGTTTGATGTTTTTGGAGGTTCTCTTTAAATTTTGGAAATGCGGCCCTTTGTTGTTATCTAGTTTGCAATTGTTGTGAGGTAGTTCCTTCTTGATAATGTGAGGTCTTTCCAGACATGGCAAAGTCTTTGTATTTGCTTTTCATCTTTGATGGCACCAGGTGTATATGCAAATACTTTATTACACACTTTATGTGGTTCTCCATATAGTGATTTGTTGAAGTAGAGTTGTTGGCAAACTGAGCTTTTGTTAGTATTGTAGCACATTATTTAATGAGTTAGTATGATTTTTGCAATAACTGTTTGATGTATTCATTGCTTACTTCTTATGTGTATCTACAGAATACCATAGACATTTGTGTCAGGGCTTTATGGTTGCACAGAGCTTTGTATAGAGTCATTTTCATGGGTGCATGAGTAGATGTATTGCAAAAATACTTCTCTGTTGGCATGTGGGTGATTTACTGTGGTATGAAAGTGTAGGATTTCCATTTGTTTGGTCTGTAGTGGGTTTACCATTGGGCTGAATACACATATCCAGTTGTGGTGTATAGCTTCTGTGACTGTTTAAGCTTGCATGTTTCCTAAGGGTATCATCTTATAATATTTTGTAAAATTATCTACCATGACTAGCACATATGCATAGCCTTGATTTTCCTTAAATATTTGTTTGATGTCATAGTTTTTAAATTGATATATTTGTTTAGTAAGAATTTTTTCTAGCTCTACTCTTTGTCCTGGAAAGCAGTATTTATTAATGAAGATACAGGTTTGAAATTTGTTGTGATGAAGTTCTTGTGAATAGTTATTTCAGTTTGGTCAACTCTAAGGGGGCCTTTTCATGAATTTTTTGAAAACTTTTTTTTTATAATATTTAGGTAAGGCTATCCTGTTGTTGGTGCCTGAAGCTGGATAGAGCATTCCATTTGGTGTTAATTTCTAATTTCGGTTATGTTTCTTAAAATAGCACATTGCTATACTATTGATAATTTCAGTTTCATTTTGAACATGTGTAATTATTTGACTGAAGAACATGTCTTTTTGGTTAGCTTTGGCTATCTCCTCTGCTGTTAACTCCTCTTTGATCATAATTTTGAGAAGTGGTAGTATTGGTTTCCATTTCTGTCTACATTCATGCACAGGAATCTGGTGATTGAAGCCTCTGTGTTGAATGTATCTTAAATATTTGTAATGTTTATTGTGACTGAGATGAGATTTCTTTGCAAAAACGCAGTAACAATAAAAACAACTTCATTTGCATTGTCTGTGGACAACACCCTACTTAGCTTAAATCTTCTTGGTTTTCAGTAGCTTGTTGTGTAAGTTCTTCTGAATTTTCTGCAGTATAGAACCCTTCATCATTAACAGTTTTTGAGGTCTTGTTGAGTGATTGATTGTTGGCCGCACTTTTTCATATTTTTTGTTTATTTATTGGCAGCTTTATGATAGCGGCTTGCATTGCTTCTTTCTTGAAAAACATTGTTCTTTAGATGTTTGTTGATTCTTCTGTTTCTCTGTTTGCCCTATCATTGTTTTCCATACTTAGTTAGTATTGAAATGCATTTTTTATTAGTGTTTCCATATTGTCATTGATGTCACATTTGTTTATGAATCTTTATTTCATATTATCAGGTAAGCCAGTGTGGATAAAAGAGTACAAATCTAGAGGGTAATAGTATTTTTCTTGCTGAGAGAGGTGCAGAGTCTGTCTGTTTTGTAGGTATAATTGTTAATGTCATCTTGAAATAGTTTATAGATTGAAGTTTGAAAATTGCAATTATGAGTACTGATGCTGCAATATATATATATATATATAT
>CABFPE010000011.1:476406-490646 GCA_900660155.1 Hofstenia miamia | reverse complement strand
TTTGTCTGTTTGTCTGTTAGCAACTTTACAGAAAAATTAATAGATGGATTGACATCAAATTTTCACCAGAGGTGCGACTCCGCTCAAGAAGGAATCCATTAAATTTTGATACTGATCTGAGGGACACAAGCTGCGTGGCGGAGGTCTGCACTCTCCAAGTGCTTTTCCAGTTTTACATAGTATTTCCTTGACTCTTTTAATATGTTCCTTCTTGGAAATCTGAAAATTCTGACATTCATACTTTAATCCAAAATTTGACCCAAATATAACATGAAACAGGTCCATTTATTATGACACATTACTAAATATTTTAAGAAGCTTAAACAGAAAATTTATCAAATGTTTTATTTTAAATTTTTATTGACCATAAAAGGGCTTTTATTTTCGCAATTCAATGCTTAGTGTAAGCACAACACTTAGGAACAGGTGGCTATTAAATTAATTTATGAACATACGCATTTTTTGAGGTTATTTATTTCTTAATTAGATATGTGGGTCCGTTACTTCAACAAATATTTTGGACTTTTTCAAGGTAAATTGAACCTAAACAATCTGATGTTCTTATAAATGCTCAATTTATCATTTTCTAAAAACTTTTATAAGGATAATTTACTTAATTTTGAAATTGTATTTTACACTGTAACGACAATAGTGGCTCTTCAATTAAGTTGCACTAGGTTGAGGACAATATTGTGTGGGTGCATTGCCTGGAATTAACTTATAAATATTGCTATTGATTCTATATCAGCTTGTTGATTTTTTATGAAAATGACAAGAAAAAATACTTGCGGGATAATCTTGCAGCTTTCTATATTAACTGAAAATAAAGAATATTGACCTATTCTCTTATAGTATTCATTATTTTAATTTATTCGGAAATAATTAATACCATTTGCTGTAATCTATATAATTTTGTAATTTAGACATTTTCTGTTCAATTTTGATTTCTTAGGTTTGATCTGCAATTTTATATTTTCAATTATTTCATTGATAACAGCCAAATAACTAACTTACAGGCATGTGAGTTCTTCACAATTTGAAGAGCAATCAGAAAAACGCCTACAAATTTGCTTGAAATATTGGCCATCAAATGTAAATTCTGTCTCATTGCAAATTCTGTACCCCAATTTACAACTGCAATTTGCAATGCAATCATACTCCGTCTGACAATAATTGGTAGAGTTTTCTGCGGAATTGAAGATGTCTTCAGCATAGATGCACTTGTTATTCATACAGTTAAATCCTGGACATTCATCACAAAATTGTTCATCAGTAGCAAATGGACAATTAACTATGTTGTCACATACAGAACCTGATCTTAAGCAGAGGTTTGGATAATCTTTGCACTTCACATTTCCAGGACTACATCTGAATTCACCGTAATCATCTTCAAAATCGTTACAGTCACGTACCATATCATTAACTTTAAGAATTGGAATGCAGCTATTGTCTTTACAGGTGTACTCAATGTTTGAGCAATTGCTGTCGCAGTTGAAGCCTTGCTTAAGAGTACAAGCTTGACTGAGATAAATAATTGGGATGAAGTAGTAGCTAAGTAAAAATATCATTTTTAAACAATAAAAAAACAAACCGTCTATTTAAAAGTTAGCAAGAATTCTGATTGGATATTCATCACGATGGATTATATTCGAAGTAAGCTGATGTGTAGGGTATTCAATTAATTTTCAATTTTAGTGAACCTGTTTAAAAAATAAATATTAAAATTCAACGCTAGGTTATCTATGCTTTGATATTTTTTAATTTAATTATTCAGCGGTGAATATATACACTACTTAATAAATATATAAGTCAATTACATTCAACAAAAACAACTAATTCAAGTCACGTTATACACTTAAATGTAAATTGAAACAAACTTCATTTGTATTGAGAGAACATATGGAAAGCTATATTCAATAACTAACCTCTACCCTTTTCAGCTAAATGCAGCAATTATAGTCTGCATAACAGATTCTTATGGCATATAGTTATATATTTATATGTAATTATATTTTTTAATATGTAAGTTATGCTATATTTTACTACTCTATTTTCCAATATATTATTCTGTTTCAAATTATTAAATAGTGCAAGTAACTATATCTCCTCAGCATTATTAATTAACAAATTTTTGGTAACAACGTTCTGGGTAATTATAAAGTTCACAAAAAAAATAGTTACGTACACAATTACAACTTTGTTCACAACTTCTTGGTTGAATTTATTGGCTTGTATTTATTGCCATTTTTATAAATAAAACCTACCATTAAAATCAACCATAACCAATACAATCGGTTATGTAAATAATAATGCACTGTTAAATTGTCTCTCAGTGAGAAATGACAAATTTGTAATTTATGCACTAAAATTTCACAACAACATTGGAATCGCATATACTTACAATTTTTGTTGTTCGTCTAATTCAATCAAGAATGGTTGCGCAAAAAGTTTTAAGTATGTAAGCTACTTAAGGTAGAATTTGAAATTCGGACAGTTTAGTAAATGCATATTCACAGAAGTGTTTCTAGATATATAGAAGATGACTCAAACTGCATAGATATAATCATTATCAATTAAATTTAATTATATTGTATTGCAATACTTTTATTGTTATATACATAGGTATACTTTAAAATCTAGAAAATTGCCGAACAGAGGCTTAATTAAAAATATGTTATATAACTTTACAGAAATCTAAAATTGACTTTTATATTTTCATTTTTCTACAATTACATTGAGGCGTACACAGGAATTTCTGACGGGGCATCATAGTAATTACCCATTTCGGGGCAAAGCCCAGCCAAAATTTTTAAAAATATTTAGAAAATAGATCATAAAAAATGCATTTTACGATCTTAGAATTGAAATTTTTCAATTTTTTACAAAATTTTTTGTAATTTATCCAGTCAAAATCAAATTTGGAAATCTGACGGGGGACCATGTCCTCCCTGCGTAAACCACTGCTATTACATACATGATATGATAAGTGTTTAAGTACAAATACTTTTCTGCGATTCATTAACACTCTAACTTAAAGTTTCTAAGAATCAATTTCCTGAATCAATTTTATTTACTTTTTAATTCTAATTAGTGCTTTGACGTCAATGGGAATGCATTAATGAGATTTTAATGGATTAGTTATTGTAACAAATTCTAAAGTAATTATTTATGCTTCATAACGACAATATTTGGTTCTAGCAATAATAGAAAATACTTGATTTTTTTACCCTAAGCACTCAATTGCTACTCTGTAGATTTTACCTTTTGGAAATGAATTGCATATTTTTTTAGTTGCATTACAAACAAAATTTATCAATATAGCAATATTATACATATGTGTGGTTTGATCTAAAATGTCAATAAGAGTAATGGAATCTAATGAATACTATTCTCTAACTGAAGTCAGGAAGAATATTAGAAAACCTCGAAACATTCAACAATTCTACTACATGATAATGCTTCAATAGACAACCGCCCGGAACCAATCAATGCTATAAAAAAAGATGGACTCCATCTCTTTAAACAACATCCATACTCAAACGACGTTGCCTCAAGTATTTTCTCTTTCTTAAGATTCATTAAATTTATCAAATGAACTTTAAATTTCTGTATATAAGTTTTTCGATTCCCTATCATCTGATTTGTTTCAGGAGTCTTTTCTGCCAGGCAGTAGTTGTTAGGGGAAAGTGTAATAGAGTGCTATGTAAAAAACCGAAAATAAATTTTATTTTTTAGAATGAAACTTTTTCTTTCCTGATATATGTTCATGATTTTTATTGAGAAACATTGAAAAATTCTGAAGTTCAAGTTATTATTTTAATAATTTACTAAAAACATAAAATTAACTATGCGCTTTGCTACAACCATATATCTTGTGCTTTAGAGACCTAAATTAACAGCTCTAGCAGCATTTTTTTTCAGGAGGTAGCTGTAAATCAATAGTCTGGAAAAAATTCAATAACATAATTTGCTTAAAAGGGCATGTGTTTTAAGGCAATCTACAAATTCTACAAAGATAAACTTTACTATTTGCTAAAAGGATTACACAATATATAGAATAAAAAACAAAAAACACAGTAAATACTGTAACAAAAAAGTTTTTGAAATTTATGTATGAATGTAATTACAAACTGTACAGAGAAACATTTATTATTCAATAAAAATTTAATCAATAAATGTGATAAACACTTTAACAAGAAAGCTTGTAAATGAGGTTTAAGTAAAAGATCAAGTCCTCATTATTAATACAAAATGATGGTGACAACTAACTTTTTTTTCTTTGAAGTTAGAACATCCATTGTAAAAAGGTTTATTTCATAAAATTGAAGTTATAATTAGTAATAAATTGGAAAATTTGCCAAAATGCTCATATTTAAGACTTCTATTTGATGTCTTGGAACAGCATGTATATGTATATAAAAAAACTCTTTGAAAATATACATACATTATAGGTTTTTTTAAATATAAAACAATTTCTGTTTAATAACAAGAATTGGTGAAATTTAATACTGCTGTGAATTATTCAGCAAGCATATTAGTACTAGTGTACATAATAAGTTCTTTGACAATAAATACATGATTATTTCAATATAATAGTTTTTCCAACAGTGGAAACTGCACACATACACTCTAAAATTATTCATATTTTAGTAATATATGAATATTCTCATCATTTAGCCACACCTCCTCAAAATTCACGATATGGGTATCCTTAACTACTCTTAAACCTACTATTTTTAAGAAGCGGATCCCACTGCAATTAAATATTCATCGTGCTCATGCAGATCATATCCTAGCAGCTTACTCAAAGCAGAAGTCATCCAAAAGTCTTTTTCCAGATCTGCTTTTCAAGCCAGAGTCTTTTTTGTTGTGAAATCCAATGGACGCTTCAGGATGGTTGTAGATTATTCCTTTCTTACACCATGCACAATTCCCATCAAACTTAAGCTACCTTTAGTACTTAAAGTTATGCGGAAACGTTCTTCTTTGCTCTTCTCCAGCTTGATTTGAAAGCAGGCGTTTACCACTTACCAGTATCATCTCATCATGAATATAAAACCGTCTTTTTAGCACACAATGGAATTTGTTATAAGTTCCCTAAGGCATCAAGGGGCCTATTTTATTTAGTAGCAGCCTGTCAGTTTTTGCTAATGTGCTTCGTCGTCTGTTCTCGCAGTTAAAACTTATGTCATGGGCACATATTGATAATATCTTCATTTGTTTACCTACTTCTTTGTTCCCCGTGGTCAAAAGATTGTAAAAAAAATTAGCTTCTCTTAACATATCATGTGTTCAAGTCTACTCATCCCAAGGCTTGCATGGTATGGACTATTTAGAATGTACTTTTGAAATGCAGTAGCTACCATATCAGCATTTGCTTTGCCTCCCCTTTGTGCTTCTATAAATAGCACCATATTTATAAATTTTTAATTCACTTTTTGTATACCCAACCAACAAAAAATATATCATGTTCATATTGTAATGCTTGTAGAATGCAAACTTGCTCCGTCTTAACTACATGATTTAATTGGTCTGGCTTAATCAGGCCAATTTAATCGTGTAGATAAGGCGCATCTCCAACTTTTTCAACTCAATTTGTCAGGAATGCAAATTTGTTCTTCTTTAACTACACTATTTAATCAGCCAACTTTATTTGAGAAATTATATTAATTTCTTTGATCAATATTGTAGCAAAATCCTTCTAATTCTTGCTAAACCCTTAAAAGTATCATATCTCATTACAACTTCCAGTCATATTCACTTTTTCAGAAAGGAATTCAGAGCAGCAATTATTGCATTAGATTCAGCAAAACAAGGAGACTCTTTTAGTGGATTCATGGCCATTAGCCTGCGTCCTTTGCTCTGGAAAACTTAATGTAGGTTCTTACTTAGAGAATGTTCTAGCAACACTCTTAGTCCGTTCTAAAGATATCTTATTTTCTTGGTTCTTTTCAGAATATAACATAGCGAATGGACCATCTTGTCTTCTTCAACTACATGTGCTCCTCTGGTGTTTTAAAGCACATTTATTGTTCATTTTAATTGTATATATTTCTTTGTTTAGCTTTTTTAGTGCATTTGTACATTATAATTATTTATTGCATGGCTCTATTCAAGGCTAAAATGACAGCATTTGCTTTGCCTCCCCTTTGTGCTTTTATAAATAGCACCATATTTATAAATTCTTAATTCACTTTTTGTATACCCAAGCAACAAAAATTATATCATGTTCATATTGTAATGCTTGTAGAATGCAAACTTGCTCCGTCTTAACTACATGATTTAATTGGTCTGGCTTAATCAGGCCAATTTAATTGTGTAGATAAGGCGCATCTCCAACTTTTTCAACTCAATTTGTCAGGAATTCAAATTTGTCTACTTTAACTACACTATTTAATCAGCTCAACTTTATTTGAGAAATTATATTAATTGCTTTGATCAATATTGTAGCAAAATCCTTCTAATTCTGCTGATTCCTGCCAAGAGGAGATTAAGATCGAAAATGAGTGAGAAGAAAAAATCAAAATTATTAGAATGATTAAATTTAGTAAACTACTAAGATTTTTGTGCTTAAAGTAATGTACAAGCAAGTGTCTGTTGCCAAAACGGTTTGGCAAAAATCTGAGGACAATTTCATTCCTCATTAATTATAATAGGGCATGCAGACGATCTATTTGAATTTAAATTGTTAAGGCGGCAGGTATTTGTTTTGATTTATGAAAATTGTTGCAATAGAGTTTAAAGGTGATGAATTAAATTCTTTGGAATGTAATTACTCTTTTAAATTTGTTTATGGTTTGCTTTATTAAATCAAATGTCTAGCTAAGCAGTTCATGCACAGTAGTGGTCAGGATTCTCCAATGGGAACAACTCAAGGTTCTTCATCCCTGACCATGATCTGCATTGAAGTTAGGTATATGATTAAGGTTTTTCCTGGTTGCTGAAATAGTGAAGTTAGTAAGCGCAAAACACACAAATCTGATCTATCAAAGATATTCAGCATTAGAGATTGGCCAAATTGTGTTGATAATATAGTTAGCACTGCACTAAAGTAAGGTACACATAATTCTTGTGTTTGAGATGAGGTATTGGCAGAATGGAGGAAAGTATGTCACAGTTAATTAATTGATGATTAGAGGATTAGCAGCGGTCAGGAGCCCTTGTTTAAGAACTGGAGTGCTGATTGAACAACGTGGAAATTACCTAAATAGTAAACATTAGATGGATAGTTAACCATTCTACGTCGTTCGTGTTGTTTCTGTAACCCCACAGTCCTTAATTACGTTGCTGAAACAAAAACTTATAAGTTCTTATATCAACCTAAATGCCTAATAATGCTAAATCGCAGCAATGTTCAGCAGCTTTATTTACAATAATACATGCATTTCTATGATTATCGTCATATGGGGTAACTTTGTCACCCCAAGTTATTTAGTCTAACATATATTAAGAATACTGTTTTATGTCAAATCATTTTACATCTTAGATTACATACATGCAACTCTCTTTTCAAATCTCTAATGTTGCTTGTAAACAGTTGAGAAAGTTGGTGATGAAGCTCTTTCAATCATGATTCATGATTTCAGTGATGAAGATATTTTGATGATGGTAGTCCACCTGGATTAGCAAATTTTGAACTCAAATATTGAACATGAAACATGTTTCGATGTTCACAATGATGTCCATTCAATTTTTAACCTGTTACCCGACCTGACCTGTCTAACAATGATCCACACCCCAAACCAATCAAAGAAGGATTACTAGTATAATACACACGCATAAGCATCAATGAAAACACCACAAAATCAATAAAAAATACAAGTGAAATTAGAGATTTTAAGAATTTTGAAGTTGGAAGGTTTTGACTTCTTAAATTGTTCCTTAATTCTGTTAGTTTTCTTCCTCCCTAATAATTATGAATGGCCCGCGACCCGAAGTGTCCAAGAGTGCCAAACAACCCAACTCTTCGAATTTTTAATTTGACTGTGGATGAATTGACCCGTAACCACTCTGAATGAGATACAGAAATAAAAATGGCAGTATTAGGTCAAATCCGGGACATCTTGGAAATGCTGGACAACAATTATGTCAATGGTCTAACTCGAATATAAACATCCACCCTAGTTGAAGAAGAGGGATCACGAAAAGTATTTAGTTTTACGATGTGGAATCTGGTTTTGCACTTAACTAATTACCATACATGTGAAAAGTTACACTGATTAGTGCATAAAATGCAGAATTCCCAATACAGTCACATTGAAAAAAGCTAGCCGATATCTAAATCAAGTTTATAACATTGCTACGGACATTTGGTTTACTTCATGCCATTTTTAAATTATTTTGTTGACAATTTTTTGGCACTTTGCAAAGAATCGACGCACCATAGGCCTATACAAGAGAATTTGCAAAATTCATCAGTTAACATTATATTTCACAACATTTCACTTTGGCAATATTTGAGCAAATTTGAGTGTTCTCTAGTATTGATATCTTTAATTTACCTCAATGAGTACAATTTTCAACAAACTTCATAGAAAAAAAAGGGAATGAACAAACATGAGTTTGTCTTTACACATGATAAATTTTGCTCTCAACTTTTTTACATCACTCTTGCTATTATTTCACAAGCATTTTCAAATATGATTATAAAAAAGGTGTATTGAAGGAAAGAGTAAGAAAAATCTGCATAAATAAATTAAGAAACAGAACTACAAATTTGCCTGCCTTAATCAAGGAATAAATTAAGAAACAGAACTACAAATTTGCCTGCCTTAATCAAGGCTCATTTTGGACTAATTGTGTATCAAATGCAGTGTTTAAGCTTGGCTTGGTATGTTAGAAGCTTGGCTTGTTCACATGTCTGAGAAGTAAGAAACGTCCTGGTTGCATATATGAAGTTTTCTAAAACTGATCATTTTTTAATAAATTTTTACACTTTTCTATTGATTTTGGTAACAAAAAAGGCGTTTTTTTATAAAATCTGCCTTTTGTAGACATCCCCAATGTTTTTGAAGCCACTTGTTGTTCAGAATTTTTACATGAAATTCAGTGCTTCTACTTTTAATTACACCCTATTTCTTAAGCAAAACATAAAACCTGGTCCTAACAAAGGGCATCTAAAAATTAATTTTGTGTTTTTAATAATTTTTCAAATATTTCTGTTTTCACATACTTTTATACATTAAAATGTAGCCCCTTTATTTTCTGAATTATAAATAACAAAATATTCAATTTTATAATATACTAGAATAATTATTTTGAAGACTCTTTAATCTTCATCAATATCTAAAATATAACTTTGATAAGAGATACTGTTTTGAACATTTAAGAGAATTTCAAAATAGCAATCTGATTGGATAAACTGACTTATGGCATATGCTTTTTTTGAAAATTTAAAAGAATTTCAAAATAACAATCTAATTGGATAAACTGGCTTATGGCATACACCATTTTGAAAACTTTGGGGAATTTTAGAATAACTATTTGATTAAATATTCTAGCTTATGCCATACACCATTATAAAACTTTACAATATTAATTGAATAACATTTTTAAATGTAGATTAAAATATTAACATCAATTGGTTTTAATTAAGTATAATTGTATGCATAGATAAAAATAATATAAAGAATTTAACCATTACCTGTCTGCAAATAATAACAGGTAATTTCCTTCATGTTACCTTTAAAAAACTCAGTGGTAATATTGATGTTACAATTTTGCTATGTTGCATAGTTAGGATGTGAAATTGTATTAAGAAGTTGATATGTGATCTAGAGTATGGAATATACTTTTTAATTTTATATACCAATGTCTTTTATTAGATAGCTGCTTAAATTGTTGAAGCACATGTCCTTTATATGAGGAAATAACTAATAACTTCTATTGTGAAGAAATGTTAGCTTTTTCTAACATAATTAAAGTTTCAACACAATGCTGTATGTTGTTTGTGTTCAAAACAATATCTCCAAAATTGGTTTGATGCAGATTTTCCTTAAAACTACATAACAGCTTGGAGATTGGGTCTTTTGATCAAATTGAATGAGGCTTGTAATAAGCCCTTAAGTAGTACTTTAAAAGAAATGGTTGAATGCTTTGAATACATCTTGGCTGATTTTTTGTTGATAAAAATTCAGCATCATTTTTGTGAATTCAAAGAAATCATTCTAAAATTCATCTGGCAATGTATATTCAGACATTTTTCACAATGCTACTGTTTTGTATCCAATAATTTAACATCATTGAGGTTGCTAAGCAATCCCAGATGTTGTGTTGTAACACATTTTATAAATTTAATTAATTTTGCAACTGCATTTTGAGGCAATTCTTACTTAAGTTCAAACAAACATAAAACCTGTCAAATGTCCTTACAAAGGATTTTTATTTAAGAAACTATAAATATTTTCAAATTTGTAACAATACAATTATTTAAAGGAAGCCATATGGAAAACTCTCATTATTATTTAAGTAATAATGTAGAGTCACTCGGGGAAATTTTCGTGATTATTATTATTTTCTATTTTGATTGTATTGACGTCAGCATGACGTAATATTTAATTTCAATCTTGGGTTTACGAAAGCTAGTTATCTTTATATGTCCCCTCAATTGGTGCTAAATGTGTTGCTCAAATTTAATTTGCGAGGGAAAATCGATGACATGACTATCTTGTGATTAACTGTAGTTGTAAACAAAGACAGGTAATTATTTGAAATTGTATAAATTGAGAAACAATGTTGAGAAAGGTCAATAGATTTTATCTAGCCTCAATTACTGTTTACTTTCTCTTCCATTATTTGATTATTGTTTTTTGAAAATGAAAATAATTGTGTAAGTGCGGCAACAATTTGGGAGTGCTTTCTCAAAGTACAGGGCGACACATAGCTCCTGGGGATCAGCAGATCTTACCAGCCCAAATTGTGGACCTATTAGGTTATGGATATGGTTACATATAAGGCAATAATAAAACTTTTGTTCAATGTTCAACATGTACATGCACCTATACTGTATGACACTGTGATGATACCATGCTGTTGGCTAGCATGAATGTCTGGCAATTACAGACTATTATTTAGTGAGCTGAGAGATAACAATGAAAATGAGATGTTTATTTTGTCTATGAGATAGAAATTAATAAGTGAGACAAATAGGGTAGCACCATGCACTAAGTCGAGCACTACAATGTTCCTGAAGACTTTGCTTTGGCTGGAAGCCATGTGAGTTGGTCATCTTAGAGTTACCTAAAGTATCAATTACTTGGATGAATTACCAATGTTTATTATAAGTTCTCTCTTTACCTGTTTTCCCAGAATCAGAGCTGTCATCATATCTCTATTTAAAACCTTCTACAAAGTCAATTAGTTTTCTAGTGTAATTACAGCCCATGATTCTACATGGCGACCATGACACAACACTGATGTGATAATGAACTAAGTTCTTTGTGTCTCTTTCAATGGTTTGGATTTCATTTAGTTTTTCGTTTTGGGGTATGTCAGCTGGAATAGTTGTTTCCCCTGACTGCAGTTTGGATTTCAGTGTAAATCTGCCAATCAATGTTTAACTGACAAGTCTGCCCATAGAAGAGGGCAACACTATTTTTTTAAAGTGTTCTGCTTTGTTTGTTGCTACTTGTTCAAATTCTTTCCTTTTTGTCTTAGTGTTAACATGTTGGATTTATTACTAAATGCTGCTATATCCCACCTTTGGGCTCATATCCTGTGATTTTTTATGAGCTGTGAATTTCTTTTGTGTTTGGAAAGTACTCCCATCTGTCATTTATAGTAGTTATTGTTTATTGTTTGTTGTTCGATTCTTAGTTAAATGGATTCAAGTCATACTGTTACTTACTCTCCTACTTTTGGGACTTCTCCAGATCAGAGTGTCCCCTGTGCAAGCGATGGTAACCAGGACGTTGCCCCTTGCACTGTTGGATCATTGTTGAATTTCTCTTCTCCTAACTCTCCCACCCAAACTGCTCAAAGGCGAGATCAGAATGCTTCAACAGTTCCGTACCAGAATGCTGGTAATGGCAGCCCCAATCTCCAGCAACATTTCCATTGAGTCTTGAATACACAAAATGCTCCCCCAATTCCATTTCGTCCATATAGTCATGCTGATAATGAAAATGAGATGTTTATTTTGTCTATGAGATAGAAATAAATAAGTGAGACAAATAGGGTAGCACCATCCACTAAGTCGAGCACTACAATGTTCCTGAAGACTTTGCTTTGGCTGGAAGCCATGTGAGTTGGTCATCTTGGAGTTACCTAAAGTATTGATTACTTGGATGAATTACCAATGTTTATTATAAGTTCTCTCTTTACCTGTTTTCCCAGAATCAGGGCTGTCATCATATCTCTATTTAAAACCTTCTGCAGAGTCAATTAGTTTTCTAGTGTAATTACAGCCCACAATTCTACATGGCGACAATGACAGGATGCTGACATGACAACGAATAATTTTTCTGTTGTTTTTTCTGATGGTTTGGATTTGGTTTTATTTTCCTTTTTCTCTCCATTGGAAGGGCAATTTAAATTTTACGTGTTCTGCTTTGTATTTGTCTGGGTTTTTACTCGTTAAAATTCTGTTTTTGTCTCAGTGCTCTATGTGTTGGATTTATTACCAAATGCTGCTGTATCCCACCTTTGGGCTCATATCCTGTGATTTTTTATGAGCTGTGCATTTCTTTTGTGTTTGGAAAGTACTCCCATCTGTCAGTTATAGTAGTTATTGTTTATTGTTTGTTGTTCGATTCTTAGTTAAATGGATTCAAGTCATACTGTTACTTACTCTCCTACTTTTGGGACTTCTCCAGATCAGAGTGTCCCCTGTGCAAGCGATGGTAACCAGGACGTTGCCCCTTGCACTGTTGGATCATTGTTGAATTTCTCTTCTCCTAACTCTCCCACCCAAACTGCTCAAAGGCAAGATCAGAATGCTTCAACAGTTCCGTACCAGAATGCTGGTAATGGCAGCCCCAATCTCCAGCAACATTTCCGTCAAGTCTTGAATACGCAAAATGCTCCCCTGATTCCATTTCGTCCCTATAGTCATGCTGATAATGTTATGCACTCAATGCCACGTTTTGATACTCAGCAAATGGAGATTGAGCACCTGAAAGACGCCTTATCACAGCAAGTATCCATGAGAATGGAAAGTGAGCGACAAGTCGAGTCTCTCCAAGCTGAACTCAACACCCAACATGTTGCTTACCAGAAGATGGAAATGCGGATGCTAGAATCCACTGTTGCATTGGAGCTACAAATTCACGAACTAAAAAATAATATTGCAAAGTCAGAGGAATCACAACTATCACAAACCTCCATGGATGACTTTGTTACCCATGCTATATTAAATGAAGCTTTAGGGGATTGGGCTGAGAGGATCACTGATCAATTGGCACAGATGATTTGACTAGGAGGAGGTGAAAATCCAAATCCCGCTATCTTAAGTGCACCTATACCTTCTCAGTGTGAAGAAAGTACTATGATAATTCCCCCAACTTTGGTTTCATCTTGTACCACCTCTTTGGCTTCTCACCCTATGTTTATGCAGGTTGCAATCACTTAGGCATCCACTCTTGCTACTGTGGCTACCCCTCAAACTGGTTATAATCTTTCAGCCCATGAGCAGCCATTGTGCACTACTGTGGTACCAACAGTGAAAGAACACATAAGTGACGCTACTAGTCCTTTAAATGAGAAAACCTCAGATAGTCAACCACGATTTCATCATTCAATTCTTCCTCCTGATACACCTGGACAAGTACTGGTGCTCAGTAAACATTCTGTGCTGCCCAAGTTTACTGGACAAATCGATGCAATTTCACAATCATTGATGAGTGGTTCTTTCTGTTCGAACTCCATATGAAACATTACAAAACCTCGCAAGAAAGTGCCTTATTGCAGTTCCCAATGTATTAAGGTGGGTTGGCATACAACCAATATATGATGTTAGACTGCAATATCAAGATGGACTATCAGTTATTAGTTGGGTTTTTCGAGGATCACTATCAAGCCCCTCACATAAAGCACCAATACAAAACTTTATTGTGTGATATGTCTTTTAAGAGAGGGGATGGTATTCGTAATTATATCCCGCAAGTTGAAAGACTGTTTCAATTAAGTAGCTTGTCTCCTGAGTACTCTCAGCATGACCTCTTCTCTTATATTTGTCAAGGTTTTCCCCCTTTGATTCATAGTCACCTGGAAATGAAATGTGATCTGGAGGTTCGCCTTCATGA
>CABFPE010000011.1:462166-475406 GCA_900660155.1 Hofstenia miamia | reverse complement strand
ATCTCGCACACATAATTTAATCAATTAGGAAAAGTATGTAGATATTCAAAATATTGTTGTTACCTCAATAAAGCCTTCGAAGACACAAAATTCACTTTGTAGGCACATTGCTTAAGGTTATTAAATGCATCTTATTATCACATATATTTACTATTTACTTCGCGAAGTCCATCTCACATGCTTATTCTAATTGGCTAATAAATTTATTTTTTCAAGATGGGTTTCCATAGTTACATATCTTAAGCAATTTGCATTGTCGGATTTTCCAGAAATCCATCTTACAAAATAATAGTTTTATGATTCAAAAGGTAGTGACATCATCTTAACAAGAAAGAGACAGTGAATTTTTGCAAAATTTAGCAATTATTTTTATTGGCTTTTTATTTTTAAGGAATTTAAACTAGGTTAAACATTTTTTGCTAAAATATTCAAATTTAAATTTTAGTGAAAATCGCCCCATTTCAATGATTTGGTTAGGTTGTATATCTATTCACCCAATTTCAATTCCACCAAGTCAAACATCTCCAAAAAAATTCAAGACTATTAGAGTCACCATTTCAATGAAATGTATTTGAAAAAAAATTTATTTCTTTAAACTCTATATCAATTAGTTTTCCATGTTGTTTGGATATAGAATTTCAACCAAATGTTTGTAAATAAGTGTTAGCATAAGCCTTGAAGAATGCTGTTTACAATAAATGGATATTTAGCAGTCTGTTTAAATGGAAAATCTCAGATTAAAACCTGTTTGATCTGCTTATTGAAAGTTCCAAAATTTGGTAAACAAAGAATTTGGAATATTATCACAGCAGGTGAATCAAATTATTAATCAGAGATATTATTGATTTGTTCAGCATCATAATGAGTGGGAGTCAGCTCTCTAAAGACACCCTCGCATCAAAGCAGTTAATATGTTATCATATTATACAAAGAAGGTGGGTTGCAATTCAATATTTCAACAATGTAATGTGCATAACAATTTATGCAGTAATTTCTGACATTTCAGACAACATGTGCAGAACCTGATTTTCTATTTACTACTATTAGCAACAGTATGATATTGTTTTTTTGTTCATATAAATAAGCATGTTTATATTCATTTGGATGATAGAAAGTAAATTTGGATTAAATTTAATCTTTGACTTTACTTTTTAAAATTTTGCTTTTCTAAACTAGATGGCTGGATGGTGCTTGTGTGCAATACAATTTATGTCTATGAAGAATGTAAGCTTCTTTTCAATGTAGAATCACAGGGGCATTCTGGGAAACTCAAGAGTTAATATCAAAGGTTGCAAAGGCTACCATTGTAGAGAGCAACCTGCATTCTAGCAAAATAAAGAGCATTGGTGGTTCACTGATTCACTAAAGAAAAATAGGAGCTTTCCATTGAGAATAGACTTCTAGCAGTGACCAATTCACCCTGCATCACACTGAAGCCATCCTTTCTTGCCAATGTGCTAATTGTCTGTCTCAAGTATTAATTTCTAGCTCAAATAAACAATTTAGCTCAGAGTTCAATTAACTCAGCTCATGTAAATAAACAATAAAACAAAAGGCACATAATTACTGTGCATTCACATTTGCCAACAGCATAGAATATTTTCAGTGTGTTGTTATTAAGTGCATGTATGAGATGAAATGATCAAATTAAAAGATGTTATTCCCTACACCTATGTGTACCCATAACCTAAAGCAACCATCTCTCTCATTGAGTGACAGCTTTGTTTCTAAGGCTGAAGAACTTGATTTCAGGCTGGCAAGAGCTGATCAGGCAATTTATTCATAAATTGTTCAGTCTCCTTTTGAATGCATTGTAAAACTGCTCATAGAGCCAGAGACCTTTCAAAGCAATCATGAGGGTTATGAGAGCATCCATGTCTGAGGTGGGTGCGTCCTCTGCACTGATCTGGGTATTGGGATAAAAATGTGTGAAAACTTTGCATAGAGATCCCATGTGAGTAGAATGGCCCATAAAGAGTGAGCAATACTCATTGACTTGTTGTAGGGTCATTGTAGAATCACAGGCTGTAATTACACTAGAAAACTAATTGACTCTGCAGAAGGTTTTACATAGATATATGATGACAGCCCCGATTCTGGGAAAATGGGTAAAGAGAGAACTTATATAAACATTGGTAATTCATCCAAGTAATCAATACTTTAGGTAACTCTAAGATGACCAACTCACATGGCTTCCAGCTGAAGCGAAGTCTTCAAAAATGTTATAGTGCTCGACTTAGTGCATGGTGCTACCCTATTTGTCTCACTTATTAATTTCTATCTCATAGACAAAATAAACATCTCATTTTCATTGTTATCTCTCAGCTCACTAAATAATAGTCTGTAATTGCCAGACATTCATGCTAGCCAACAGCATGGTATCATCAAAGTGTTATGCAGTATAGGTGCATATACATGTTGAACATTGAACAAAAGTTTTATTATTGCCTTATGTGTAACCGTATCCATAACCTAATAGGTCCATAATTTGGGCTGGTAAGATCTGCTGATCTCCAGGAGCTATGTGTCGCCCTGTACTTTGAGAAAGCACTCCCAAATTGTTGCCACACTTACACAATTATTTTCATTTTCAAAAAACAATAATCAAATAATGGAAGAGAAAGCAAACAGTAATTGAGGTTAGATAAAATCTATTGACCTTTCTCTACATTGTTTCTCAATTTATACAATTTCAAATAATTACCTGTCTTTGTTTACAACTACAGTTAATCACAAGATAGTCATGTCATTGATTTTCCCTCGCAAATTAAATTTGAGCAACACATTTAGCACCAATTGAGGGGACATATAAAGATAACTAGCTTTCGTAAACCCAAGATTGAAATTAAATATTACGTCATGCTGACGTCAATACAATCAAAATAGAAATTAATAATAATCATGAAAATTTCACTGAGTGACTCTACATGCCCCCCTTTGCTCAAATTAATTCTGCAGCAGTAGGTGGAGAGTGGGACACAAGACTATTTGTTGAGTGGCTCTGACCATTTCCATGGCTAATTCTTCTTCCCATTTCTTTAATTCAGTATACTGAGGCTCATGTGAAAGTTGCATTAAGACCTCTCTCTGAGTAACAACTTCATCTCTTAACTTGAAGTATCGTAGAGGAGACAATCTATCACTGATGGGACAATTCTTTTGTAAATTGTTTAGATGGTGAGTGAATTTTTTGTAGAATCTTTCATATAGGCGAAATCCTTTCAAAGCAATCATTAATGTCATCAATGCATCCATGTTGGAAGTATGAGCATCCTTGGCTCTAATAGCAGTGGCTGGGTAGAAGTGTTCAAACACATCTCTTAGCAACCCCATGCAGGTTGCATGATCTATAAATAAGGAACAGAACTCTTGTACCTGATTCTATGTCATATCATCTCTATCAGAAACATCAGCTCAAAGCATTGTGATTATTTCTATCCTTTTCATAACATCATAGTATCTTGTGACATTTTCTATGTTGTTGATCCACATAAGATCTCCAGCAGCTTGAAACAGAATTAATACCTGAGGATCAGTATTTAGTAAGGTTTCATGTATCTTCTTTAGTTGCTCATGTACTGCAGTTCATTTATTAAAAATGTCACAAGTGGTCAACTTTCCATTGATGAAGATTCTTTCTTTGTTATCACCTGCCAATAACTTTTCATGTAATAATCAGTATTCATCAGTCTTACTTAGCTTATTTGCCTCAGCACTATTGCTCGCAAAATTTAATTTATCAGGTAGATGCACTGCAACTTTCCTTTTATTCCTAATGACTTGCAATTTAGGTTGAATTAGTGGGGTTTCAATGCAAGGAGGGGGGATACATAATAGATTTTCTTTCTGAATATTGTGTTCCAACTCTGCAAACTGAGATTTCATTCTTAAACTAGCAGTCCCAATTGTAAAGGGATAGTTGATCTGAGCATTCTTAATGGTGTCCCAGAATCTTTTTCTTAACCCATGTTTTTGTAACTCTTCAATCTGTTTGCTAGATATCTTGAGTCTGGTGGTAGTACATTCTACATCCAGAGCTACTTTTCGCCCTGGGGACTGTAGAATGACCAATGCTTCTTTAGTAAACGTTTCAGTTAAGCACCACTTCATCAGGCCAAGAACATCCTTTTCACTGTTTTCCACAAGCACCCTATTTTGAATGAGTAGACCTTTATCAAAGTTGGAAGTGTCATGCTTGATCATGAGAATCCTCCCATTTTCAGTGATGGACCATTGAGGAGTAGGCTGAGGTGAAGTAATTGGTCTACCAAATTTCTCTAAATTAACTTTCTCAATAAGTTCATGGATCTGAGGAGATAATTGTACTGAGGATGTTGCTAGTAATTCTTCTTCTCTAAAGAACTGTTCAGGGGTCTTCATAATCTGGTCAAATATAGTGATTGGCACTATCTTCCCTTCCTTCTCCACATGTCTGGCTGATTCTGCGAACTTTCCATATCTGCACTCTGGATAGGAGATTCTGTGTGCATTGAAAATTTTTTCATTCCACTCTATCACTTCACATGTTCTTACTAATTCCAAAATTGTTCATGTTGATCCCGGTTGTCTTTCAATTAATCTTTTAGTGCTTAGCAGGGAGTTATCAGAAGAAAATATTGTGAACTTGGTTTTGGCAGTTGCCCCCCCCACATATACTTTTTCATTGTGTCAGAAAAAATATTGATGTCTGACGGACAAATTCCCAAACAGTTGCTAATCAATATAATTGACATTTTTCCCATTATACTACTTGCCCCCACCAGTCGGGCATAATATTTTTCATAATGGTCCATGGCTTTCTTTGTTTTGCAGGGTGAAGATGGTGGTGTGCATTTGTATAGTAACCAGTTTTTTACTTTCCATGTAAGTGGACATACAGCTATCTCATGACATGCCATCTTGGAAATTGATTTTTGTTGGTCCTGATTGATTGGTAAAATCATATGTGGATCTCTAGTTAGATATATAGCAATAATCCATATTGCTCCTCTTGCATAAATGTCAGCCACATTTTCTTCTGAAAACAACTGCTACTTAAAATTCTTCCGATCTTGCATGTCATAGGAAAACTTTACATCTCATAATAATAGCTCAACAGATCGATGATATTGAGAACTCGGAATTTTATTTCTAATTTGGGCCAATCAGACTTGGGGTTTTTAGTGGTTTTTATTTCTGACCATACTGCCTGAATTTCTTGTAAGGTTTCAGTACTTTGAGTGAAGGCAAAACTGATTCTCATGTCTGTTACTGTGTGTAGGGATGGGGAGTTTACATTTGTCAGTTCCAACATTTGCACTTGAAGTATGTTATCAATTATTAGCTTTTATCCACTGCTAAACAATGTGACGGAATTTTTTTGCATAGCATCAGGTCTGTAAATAAAAGTTTTGTAACTGATATCATATTTGTGTGATACATCGATATTTGACTATAGCTAGATTGATAAAGAATAATGAAGTTTTCCATTCTGAAGTGCAGATTTTCTACTGCCTCAGGAATACTGTCTTCATATTCTTCCCTAAGCACCATTATGAGTCATATTCCTTCAACTTTTGCAATGAGGTAGGCGATTTCTATCTGCTCCATTATCTGATCGTCTTGTACCTCATTTATTCTAAAGAAATAGATTACTAAAAGGTTGAGGAAGTCTATATTAACACATTCAAAACTCCTAATTGTGCTTCCATTGTTTAGAAAGTGGCATAAATTGTGAATTGTGAAGTCCTTGTCAAAAGAGATATGCATGGTACTTCGTGAATATAAACAACTAATTCCTTCAAGCATTTTCAAGTCATAGCATATGATTGAATTTATTTTTGGACGTTTCTCTGCATCAATTATGAAAGGTATGATATCAATGGAACAATCTAATTTTTTAGTATTGTAAGTCCATCTTAACTGGGTCTGCATTTCTTCCAAAATGTTATCTCAAATGTAATGTACTGCTTGACGTGTAGCTATGAAGTAGGGGTGTAGTGTTTCTTCACCAACTTTAGACATCTTTTTCTTTCTTTCTTTTGTCTTCCTAGATCTGACTGTTGAGGTGACTGTAGAGGAGCTAACAGAGGTCGAGGGGGCTATCAAGTCACTCATTGGGGAGGTATTTACATTTTGTAAAACACTAAATGGGGTACATCTGTTTTGGGTTTTATGAGTTTTTGAGTTTTTTGTTGCCAGCTCTGCTCACGCACGTGGAGATATGTGTCTCACCACGTAGTAGCTAGATGAGGACAGTGTCATTGCTGTCTGCTCTTCTAATTGTGGAGCTATGTGGCACCCACATGGGATAAGACTCTGCTCAGCACCTTCGTGTTGTCCTCTTTTGTTTTCACATGCCTCATCAAGCAGAGATACGTGTCTCCCACACCTAGATGAGGATGTGCCATCATTTCTGCTAACCCCCATCTCCTTCTCACTCGTCGACGGGGTGGAGGAGCTGGCGACTGTCATTTTTTCTTCCCTATCAGTATCATTCCTAAACATATCTATAAGGTTAAGGTCCCAAATATTGGGATCATAAGTTTGATTGTCTCTGGCCCGCCTCAAGGGCAAAACTCATTGGCCACAATTATTTATAATATCAGTTTCAAAATCGGTATTGTAAAAATCTTCCTCAGCAAATTCAGTTAAATTATCATAAGTTTCAAATACATTGATACCATTATCAATTAGTGTGAATTCATTATTATCTTCAATGATTACATTCTCAATATCTTTGATTGTTTGTTTTAGTCTCTGAAAATGTACCATTTTACTGTTATTAAGCATATAAGTGTTGTGGTTAAGCACTTTCTCCACAGTGAATGGTCCTTGCCAATTGTTGGCTAATTTCCTTACTTGATTGTGGTCTGTTGTCACTCAAGGTAGATATGCAAAAACTTTATCTCCCTGCTGATGCAGTTCACCATACAATTTTTTATTAAACATTCTCTTTTGTCAAATACTAGATTGACTAGTGTTGTGACATATGGTTAAGTGAATCTGCTGCATATCACATAACAAATTATTTACATATTTTTCTAAGGTAATTTCTCAGTAGTTAGGATACATCATTGATAAAGAGGTTAATGCTTCACAACCAAACATAGCTTTAAAGGGACTGACTCCAGTTGTGGAATGAACTGATGTATTATAAAAAAATTCAATGCCTTCTATTACACATCACCAATTTTTCCCTGCTACTCACGACAAGGCCACCCTGATCAATTTTATTAGAGTTCTATTTAGCTGTTCCACTAAAATATTACATCATGCTGACGTCAATACAATCAAAATAGATAATAATAATAATAATAATAATTTCATAAGGGCTTTCATCAAATTGTTTTCAAATTGTGGACCATGATCTGAAACAAGTCGAGACATGGGGCCATATTTTAAAATCCATTCCTTTACTATTTTATCAGCTACTCTTTCTGCATGTGTGCTGTCCATTGGAATTATTCTAGCATATTTGGTGAAATGATCCACTATCACTAGTAGATATTGAAATCCATTGTCATCACGAGATAATTGTTCCAGATCCATATGCACAACTTCATTGGGGCTAGTGGCAGCATGGCATTCTAATTCAGCTCTTTGTTCTGGGAAATGAGAAGAGTTGTTCAACAGACACTTTCCACATTTATCTATCACATCCTGAACTGCGGATCTAATCCCAATGGTAACATACTGGGAATTAAATGTCTTTTCAGTTTGTAAGATTCCTAAATGTCCCTTCTCATGAACTCTTCTCACGAGATCTCTCTTAAAATATTCAGGAATCATGATACAAGTATTTCTACTTTTAGCATATAGTAGTCCTTTATCTGTCCTTGTCAAGTTATATTGATTGTAATAATGAGTTGCAGTTGGGGAAAGTGGGAAAAAGGGGTCCTTCATCCTTTTCATAATATTGGACAGTATCAGATCATTCTGTTGATGCTTAATGATCTCCTCTTCAGATATGTCCTCTCATATTAATATTGGTAAAATTTCCTTTCCGTTCCTGTCAGCATTTATCTCAGGGATCAACTCATACTCAGTGTGAGGTATGAATCCAAACGGAATTTTCTCCCCAGCTGGCTTTTTTAGATATCTCTCATAGCTGGGCAGTGCCGTCCAATAGTCAGCATTTAAATGTAAAAGTCCAGGATGACGTTTTATTGAAAAAGAAAAATCATTCAGGTATTCTATCCATCTAGCAACTATATTGGACTTATCTCCTGAAAATTTCTTAAGCCAAGCCAGTGCACTATTGTTGGTATGTACGATGAATTTACGTCCTAAGATGAAGTATTGGAACTTCTTGAGCGACTCCACTAAGGCTAATGTTTCACATTTGGTGGCTCCATAATTTTTCTCAGCAGCTCTCAGTTTTCTGCTAAAATACTGAACATGACTTTCTACTCCGTTTATTTCTTGACTGAGCATGCTGCTAATGGATACAGCGCTAGCATCACAGTCTACAATAAAATCTTTCTTGTAATCTGGGGCTTTTAATGACGGGATCTTTTTAAGCTCAGTTTTTATCTTCTCCAGCGCCTGCTGTTCTGTCCATGTCCATTTGAATTCGTTAGACTTTTTAAGTAGTTGAGAGATGGATTTTGTTTTCTCAGCTAAATCTTGGATGAACATTCTGTAATAATTCAGAAATTCCATTAGTCTCTGCACATCTTTTCTACTTCTTGAGAAACTGCTTAGCATTTGTCTTTATTGAGATCTTTCCATATTCTATCAGGGTATGAATCCTTTTTTGTCACCTCATTTAATTTATGAAAATCTATGCATAAGCAATAATTGTCTCCCTGCTTAACAAATATGGTTGGTGCTGCATATGGGCTCTTGCTTGGGCAGATGATTTTGTTGTCAATTAGTTCCTCCAATATTGTAGAATCATGGGCTGTAATTACACTTGAAAACTAATTGACTCTGCAGAAGGTTTTACATAGAGATATGATTCTGGGAAAACGGGTAAAGAGAGAACTTATATAAAGATTGGTAATTCATCCACGTAATTGATACTTTAGGTAACTCCAAGATGACCAACTCACATGGCTTCCAGCCAAAGCAAAATCATCAAAAATGTTATAGTGCTTGAGTTGTTGGTTAGTACTTTGGTAACATAATGCTGAAACGTCACTGGGGCATTACACAAAATAAAGATCTCATTTTCATTGTTATCTCTCAGCTCACTAAATAATAGTCTGTAATTGCCAGACATTCATGCTAGCCAATGGCATGGTATCATCACAGTGTTATACAGTATAGGTGCATGTACATGTTGAACATTGAACGGATGTTTTATTATTGCCTTATGTGTAACAGTAGAATTAACAGATCTGAACACTCCATCACTAATCAGGGTGACCAACATGAGAGTAAGTTTTCTGATTGGCCACAACTAAATATCAAAAGCCCTACCACACAATACCACAGATCAGTAGAAAGAATGTTACAGGAATTAAGGTTGTCTTATGATATGCAAAACACCACCTATTTCCTAGAAAAACTTACCAGATATATATGCTTGAGGTGCCATCTGGATACTTGCAATATACTGACTTGAAACCCTGAGATAAAACTGCTGATGAATACAAATATCCATAGCTAAGACAGCAACTCATGAAATTGCAGTATGCCCCCTGTTGTGGAAAGCAAAAAACTGGATGTTTCATAAATGTACTCCTCCATCATCACCAGGAAAACCAAGAAAGCAATGGAGAAATTTGAAAAATATTATGCCCTAATGGTGGGGGCAACCAGTGTAACAGGAAGGATGATGATAATCATGATAAGCAACTGGCTGGGGATTTGTCTGTTGGACATTAATATTTTTTCAGACACTGTTAAGAAATATATTTGGGGAGCAACAGCTGAAACAAAGTTTGCAATGTTTCATTCAAATAATGCCCTGCTAAGCACCAAACAGCTCATGGAACAATTACCTAGGTCTACAACCAAATTTTTAGAGCTACTAAAAATCAATGATGTCCTGGAGAGAACTGAAATTCTTTTTAATCTTAAATGTTTATCCTATCCTGAATGTGGCTATGGACAGTTTATTGAATCAGCAAGACAGGTCAACAAAGAAAGCAGAATTGTCCCAATTATTATATTAGAACAAGTCATGAGGACACCAGAGCAGCTTTTTCAGGAGGAATTATTAGCAACATCATCTGTGCAATTGTCCCCTTCAATCTGAGAACTCATTGAAAGTGTAAATCTAGAAATATTTGGAGGACCTCTGACACCCCTTTGGCCCATGCCTCAATGGTCAATTATTGAAAATGAACAAATATTGATGATTGAACATGACTGAACAATTTATTGAAGATCTATCTATTCAAGAGAGAGTGCTAGTTGAATCTAAAGTGAAAGACATCCTTGGGGTGATGAAATGGTGCTTAACAGAAATGCTTACAAAAGAAGAGTTGGTCATTCTACAGTCTCCAGGGCAACAAGTGGCCTTGGATGTAGAATGCACACTGGCTCATGTCAAAATATCCTCCAGCCAAATTGAAGAATTACAGCAGAATGGGCTACAAACTAGATTTTGGGACATGCTGAAAGAAGCAAGAATTAACTACCCAGTCATGATCAGCACTGCTAGTTTAAGAGAAAAAGCTAGTTTTTCAGAATTAGAAGAGCACATTCAGAAAGAAAATATGCTATGTATACCCCCTTCCTGTATAGAGTCTCCTCTAGTGCAAACTAAGTGGATTGTGAAAAAAGTAAAGCACAAAATAGCAGCCCATTTACCTGATAAATTGAATTTGTTAGCAGTGGAAATGAGGTGAACAGAGTTAGCCAAACATCAGAATACAAAGACATTCAGGAAAGACTTATAGAAGGAGAGAACAAAGAGAGGGTGTTTATTGATGGGAAGTTAACTATTTGTGATATCTTTATGAGAGGATTGCCAGTACACAAACAAATAAGGAAAACTCATGAAAGGTTATTACAAATGAACCCCAGAGTGCTAATACTCTTTTAAGCCACAGGAGATTTGATATGGGTTAATAATGTCAAAACTATCATGCATTATTACTGTAGAATCATGGGCTGGTAGGGAAACTTAACAAGAAACTTAATTGACTCTGAAGAAGGTTTAAATAGCGTTTACAGTACAGCCACAATTCCAAGAAACAGAATAACATAGAACTTATCACATAACTTATAGATGGAACATTGGTAATTCATCCAAGTAACAAAACTACTTTAGGTACAATCCAAGATGACCAATTCTTATGGCTTCCAGCTGAAGTGGAGCATCCAAAAGTAAAGTGCTTAACCTATTGACTGGTGCTACCCTATTTGTCTCACTTTTTAATTTCTATCAAACTTCAGAAAATACAAACTCTCATTTTCATTGTTATCTCTCAGCTCACTATTAAATAATCTGTAATTGCCAGATATTCATGCTAGCCAATGGCATGGTATCATCACAGTGTTAGGTTTTCTAAGTGCATGTACATGTTGAACTACGAAAGAGAGATTTATTATTTCCTTATACATAACTGTATATGTAACTTAATGAGTCCACAATTCGGACTGGGTAATCAACAGACCCCCAGAAGCAACTTGTCACCCCATGCTAGTGAAAGCACTCCTGAATTGTTGCTGATCTTAAGCAATAAGTTTCATAAAGATAATAAATAAATAGAAAATACAATGGTAAAGACGGCAGTTGAGAGTAGATAAAATCTATTAAGCTATCACTACATTTCTCTCAGGTTTTATACAAATGTTTTACTATTACCTGCCTTTGTTTACAATAATCAGATGTCAACATAGTTTAACATGATCAAATTCTTTTCCCTTGCAAAATTAAATTTGAGCAACAATAAGCACCATCAAGGGGACATAAAACTAGCAATAGCAACCTGAGATTGAAAATAGCTACTGACGTCATAGTGACATAGGAATACAAAGTAAATTTTTTAAAGAATAAAATCAACAAAATCCCTGAGCAACTCTACATGCCCCCCTTGCTCAATTTAATTTTCAGATAGCAGTTGAAGGGCTGGCCCAGAAACGATGTTTTGTGTGGCCACGATCATCTTTGTAGTGAGTTCACCATCCCATGCTTGGACTTCCACGTAGTGTGCCTCTTGGGTTATCTGCATAAGTACTTCTCTTTGAGTTACCACCTCGTCCTTCAGCCTCAGAAATTTGATGGTTGGCATTTGATTGCTGACATGACAATTTCTCCTAAGGTTATTCAACTGCCTGGTAAATGTATTGTAGAACCGCTTGTAAAGCTGAAGGCCCTTTAGGGCAATCATTAACGTCATCATCGCATTGGTGTCAGACATATGAGCATCATCCACACTAATCTTGGTATCGGGATAAAAATGTATAAATACTTGTCACAGGGACCCCATGGTAGTCACATGATTGATAAAGAGTATAAATACTTGTCACAGGGACCCCATGGTAGTCACATGATTGATAAAGAGCGAGCAGTATTCTTGGACTTGACTAAGTGTCATCTCCTCTGGGTCAGATACATTGGCTCTTATCATTGTAATGATCTCAATTCTCTTCATAACATCATAGTACTGAGTAACGGTTTCAACATTGTTTATCCACATTAAATCTCCAGCTGCTTGGAAGAGGATAAGGACATGAGGCTGCAGTGTGGTGAGTCTTTCCTGGATCACTTGTAGTTGCATATGAATTGGTAGTCCCCACGTAAAAATATCAGTTATGGTTAGCTTGCTGTCAATGAATACATGCTCGGAATTTCCTCCTGCAATGAGTTTCTCTCGTACAACTTTGTACTCACTCATTCTACTAGCTTTGATCACTTCTGGTTTACTGTTGACAAAATTGATTTGATCAGATAAATGAGCAGCGACCTTCTTTTTGGGCTTTCTTACTTTCCATTTTGGCTGGATCAATGGGTTTCAATCGTAGGTGGTGGGATACATATAAGATTCAAAGTTTTGATCTTCTGTTCCATCTCACTGAACATGGCAGGGGAGGCTAAAGTGGCAGTCCCTATCATTATGGGATAATTTATGTGGGCATCCTTGATAGTATCCCAGAACTTTCCTCAGAGTCCCTTTTGTTGTAGGCGTTCAATCTGTTGCATGGAGATTCGTACGTGGGAAGTAGTACATTCTATGTCCAGAGCAACATGTCGCCCCGGGGATTGTTGTAAAATGACTAACTCCTCCTTGGTGAACATCTCTGTAAGGCACCACTTCATCAACAATAGGACGTCTTTATCACAGCTGTCAACCAGAACTCT
>CABFPE010000011.1:397572-420635 GCA_900660155.1 Hofstenia miamia | reverse complement strand
ATTATATGGTCCAGTATATTTATGATTTGGAAGAGTGAAACCTCCTTTTGGTTTTGGAAGGCAGCCAATTGCTTTATGAATATCCCTTCCAACAAATTGTTTTTTTAACTTCCACAAAGGCTACAAATTGATTTTAGCATATTTCTTCCATTCTTTGTTTTTATCCATTGTCCAGAGCCTGGAATAGAACCTGTTAACCTTTTTTCTTTAACACAGTAAGTTAAATTTGTTGTCACCTAAAAAAAGAAAAAAGAAAATATTTTTTCAGTGGGAAAGTCCCTTTCCTTTAATTAAAAATTGAAATTAATTTCAGAAAAAATATGGCAGTTGTGTTAATTTCAGAAAAAAAGATTTTCTTTTTTCCTTATATAATGAAGATTATTAATTATGATACTACAAATGTGAAAAATGACAAATCACCAGTAGATTTTTTATCAGATGATTTTAGAATGCTAGAATACTTATATATTGAAAACCAGGATTTGAAAAAACTAATTTATTAATGGATATAATTTTAAGACCTCTTATATAGTATGATAAATTATACATCTATACTCCAAATTTTCATTAAGAAAAAATACAAAATCTAATTAAGATAATGGAAAGAATATCAGATAAAAACGTTTATAATGTTTTAGAAATATTACCTGAAGAATTTCTAAAAAACACTAATGAGTATGGAGTTGGTAACACAACAGGTAGAAAAATAGTTATCTTTGATGACCTTGTAAATGCCCCAGGAAATACACAGAATAAAATTGCAAATCATTTCATTAATGGTCATCATCATAACATATCACCAATATATATTTCACAATCTTATTGCAATGTTCCAAAGAAAATAAGGACAAATTGTACACAAATGGTTTTATACACACTATTTGATAATTGTGACAAAAATTCAATTGCTAAGGATAATTCTTTTAATCCAGACCTTTTTGAAAGTTTGTTTAATTATGACTTTATATTTGTAAACATAGAAAAGAAAACAGTACACAAAAACTTTAATGAAACTTTGTAATTTACACACAGCAAAGTGTCCTTTATTTTAGGAGTTAAGTGACAACATGCCCTGTATTGCATGAGCAATGAGTCAAAAATATTTTTTAAATTCATTATAAAACAATGGATTATGATGAATTTAGAAACCTAGTAAATCTTGAAGGTGAAAAGATGAAGTCAGTAAGCAAGAAAAAAAGATTTTACAACAAAAACATGACTACATTAACCAACAAAATGAAGTTTAGTACAACTTACAAGAAACATACAAACTTATTATAAAAACTATTTCAGATCAAGGAGATCTATTAAAAGATCAAACAAATGTAATTAAACAAAATCTAAGGGATCAAACAAATGAATTATCTGAAATTAGAAAGAATCAAATGCAGTTAAAAGATTCAATAGAGGATTGGAAGCCATATAATCTTAATAATCTACAACTGTTAGAAGATGAAAGTTCTCTTGGAGATTAGATTTCTCTTGGAGAAACAGGCAGAAAATCTCCACAAATTCAAACCAAATTTGATATAGATGTTCTAAATAAATATACTTTAATTTTACCAAATCAACTTAAAACAACTAATAATACTAAAAAAGATGAAATTATTACAAAAATAAATGAAATTATAAAAGATAATGGTCAAATAAAGACAAGTTTAACCAAACTAAATAAAATATTGGAAAATAAATATCATGAGTCAATAATAGTGCTCAAATTTATAATGAAATTATTCAGTTAATTGATGAATTAGTAAGATTGAAAGCTATTACTAAAGATGATGTTAAAAAGTTTTACAATAAATTTTCTTATTAATTTTATTAAATGTTAAGAGAATCAACCACTAGTTTAAACTTTTTTTCTAATCTCTTAATGGTAATTGCATTACTTGTGAAAAAAGATTTTCTTTTTTCTTTATATAGTAGAAATGCCTGAAATTCCTCTATTTCTAAATTCAAATTATGAAAATCTTGTAGGTATACCTTAGGTATACCTTCTGATTTCAGAGTAAAATTTGTAAATCCCATAAGATTGCACACAAAACCACATTAAATTTGCTTAGATCAAATAAATATGTCATACTCTTGGTACAATATTTCTGAGGAGTATAAGAACAACAAAATTGAATATTCCCATGATGAGGGTCTTACTTGGAATAAAGTTACATTTCCTGATGGTATTTATCAGTAAAAAGTTATATCAGCATATATAAACAATTAAATGGTAGCAAATGGTCATAAATGAATAGAAACTACAGATAAACATATCTAAATTATTTTTATTGAGAATACTTATAAGGTGTTTATTTTCTTAAGTCCTAAAATGTGGTTAAAATTTGATAAAGAATTTGGTGATCTACTAGGTTTTGTTAATGACTTTAATAATAGATTTTATGGGAGTAATTTTAAATTAATGCTAACTGAGTGTACAATTTCAGATCATGTTCCTAACATTACAAAAGGAATTGATAACATTTTAATTCATTGTTCACTGATAAGTGATAGCATATATAATAAAAATTCTAGTTATATAGTATTTACTTTTCCTACAAAGGATTTATTATCAAGTTATCCATTTACAATACAACCTTTGTGAAAATTATTCAACAAAATCAACACAAATGAAATAAGAGAAATAAGAATATACATTACTGATAACCAAAATCAAATTATTAATTTAAATGATAATCATGTTCACTTAGAATTTTTAATCAAATAAGATTATTTTAATAAAATAAAATTATTTTTCCTTATATAGATATGACTAAATACAGGAAACCATATGAAAACTATGTAAGGGTTAATTTTATTTACCCACAGGAAGAGAATGCTCTCTCCTTAAATTAAAATATATGCCCACTAGTAAAGGAACTTCCCACTTAAAGGTTGATTCTATAAACACAGAAATAACAAGCAATAATAAAAAGTTAGAAACACCAAAAGTAGCTAATAAACCTAAAATTATTGAGATTAGCTTAGAAACTCCAAATAAACAAAAGGGAATGGAGATACAAATGTTTTTAAAAAAGTTTTCCAAGAATGAGCCCCAGAAGTTTGACAATATAAGGACATGATTTATAAAACTATTGCAAAATTAATTTCACAAGGAAAAATGATTTTTTTTTCTCCTTATATAGTAGAAATGACTGAATTCAGAAATCCAACAATTCTAGAAAGAAATGAATACATTAGATTTGATCTCCAAACTCCAATTATAATTCCTGCATCAGGTAATATACAAAATAAAAACAATTATAAGCTAACATTGGATAATTCTGCAGATATAATACCTTATGATTGGCTTAATGCTCATATAGATGTGAAATTTAAAATAGTTAAACTTGATAACACAAGATTTGTTACAGCAGATAATGTTACCATTAGTAGTGTGTCTACTCATTTTTAACAGAGTATTTGTGGAATACAATAATACTTCTACTACAAATCTTAAAAATTGTTTAAAAAGCCCATTTACACAATATTCTTGAGGATTCAGAATTTTATTTGAACACTGAACAAAATGAATTCTTCTGCATGGATGGAAATGAAATTAATGCTATTTTTTGTCTCAGTAAAGTTGATTTTTTAAGAGGTTTAAGACATAGTATCATACATGCAGGCAAGGTAAAAAATATCTTGAATTAGCAAAAGATGTTAATATAATATTTAATCCAACTGGAATTGGAAAACTAGTTGTCACTCAATTATGTCTTTTTCCCAGACAACAAATTTTGGTCTAAACAACATTGTTTTTTTGTTGTTTTTTTATGGTTAATTTAATGTTGAAATGGTACCCTTTCGACTTATCTAAACAACATTGTTCCAACAACGTCACAGTAGGTTGCTTTTTGGTTGTTTTTTCTGAAAAAAAAACCCCAATTTTTAGGTTGTAACAATGTTATTTTATGTTGCCAATGATTGTTCTAGAATTACTTTTATATGCAATACATCAAATTTATATTGATAATCAGTTCAAACATTGCTGTTTAAACTAACACAAGCCCAACAAAGGGCAGAACAGTAATACAATAAATACATTAAATACAACATTTGCTCAAATTTTGAATGAATTTCTTAATTTTAAATGATAACAATAAGCATAAAAATCTGCCAAATTTAACAAAAATTTAAACTTTTAAAGTTTTTAAATCATAAAGAATCTCTTCTGCTCAAATGTAACTTTTTTATCTGACAGATAATTTGAAGGTGTCCAAATATTCATGAATAAATTATTTTGAAAATTTGCTTACCAAGTATATTATAATTTTTCACAAATTTAATATTTTAAAAAAGCTTTTTGCAATTCCGTTCTTTGTATAAAAATGATCTAGTAATCAAAATGATGAAGTGAGTTCTATTTGCAAGCATCTGCTTGATCCTTAAATTATCACATTTTTAGTTGCTGAAATTAGTATTAATGGTTGTTATTATGATGTTAATGGTTGCTGCAACAACCAAAAGTATGAAACAACCATAAACAATGTAAAAACAACCAAATTGTTATCTGGGTTGTACCACAATTAGCATTCAATCCTAATGTAAGAAAAATGTATTTGAATAGTTTTATAAATAATGAATGCCTGTATATAGGAAACACATTAAAGTAATCTAATCATATAAATCAACAATCAGGCATTTTTAGAATAAGTAATTCAATACAAAAACAATAATGCTTCTACTACAAATCTTACAAATTTTTCAAAAGTCGCCCATTTACACAACATTCTTGAGTATTTAGAATCTTATTTGAACACTGCACAAAATGAATTCTTCTACAATTATAATTATGACAAAATAGAACTTCTAAAAGATGGAAATGAAATTAATGCAATTTTTTATCTCAGTAAAGTTGATTTTTTCAGAGGATTAAGACATAGTATTTTGCCTGCAGGTAAGGTTCAAATAAATCTTGAATTAGCAAAAGATGACAATGTAATATTCAATCCAGCAGGAAATGGAAAACTAGTTGTCACTCAATTACGTCTCTTTGTACCACAATTAGCATTCAATCCTAGTGGACGGAAGATGTATTTGAATAGTTTTATAAATAATAAATGGGTGTATATAAGAAACACATTAGAGGAATCTAATACTATAAATCAACAATCAGGCATATTTAGAATAAGTAATTCAATACAAAAACCTAGATATGTTTTCATCTATACCATCACTGAAGATAAAATTAATAATCAAGGTATGAATGAATTTGACTTTGATACCTTTAAATAAAATGAAATTTCTTCATATCAGTTAGAATTAATATTTGGTATTTTCTATCCACAAGTGGAGATTTATCTAACTAGTGAGTTTTCAAGACTATATACAGAATTTGAATGATATAATGATGGTGTCAATAACCTTACAATACATTCAATATACCTTTATATTTAAAGGAGAAATATGGAATAATTATATTTGATTTTTCCAAACAAAAAGATACATCTTACTGTAGAGTCACTCAGGGACTTTTTCGATTTAATTATTTATCAGTTATTTTGTATTTTTATGTCACCATGACATCAGCACTTATTTCGATCTTAGGTTGCTACTGTTAGTTTGACGTCCCCTCGGTGGTGCTTATTATTATTGCTCAAATTGAATGTATGAGGAAAGAATAAATGATCATGGTTAAACTATGTAGACAACTATTTTTGTAAACAAAGGCAGGTAATAATTCAATGCTTTTATATAACCTGAGAGACTTCTAGAGAACGTTTAATAGATTTTATCTACTCCCAACTACCGTCTTTACCCTTGTATTTTTTCCTTATATTATATCTTTATGAAAACTATTGCTTAAGATTGGCGACAATTCGGGAGTGTTTTCACTAGCACGGGGGAACAAGTAGCTCCTGGAGGTCTTTTGACTATCCAGTCCGAATTGTGGACCCATTAGGTTATGTATACAGTTAGATATTTGGAAATAATAAACCTTTCATTCGCAGTTCAACACGTACATGCACTTATACAACCTAACACTCTGATGATACCATGCTGTTGGCTAGCATGAATATCTAGCAATTACAGATTATTTAATAGTGAGCTGAGAGATAACAATGAAAATGAGATCCTGTATTTGTTTATGTGAGATAGAAATTAAGAAGTGAGACAAATAGGGTAGCACCAGTCAATAGGTTAAGCACTTTACTTCTGGAGACTTTGCTTTTGCTGGAAGCCATATGAATTGGTCATCTTGGATTTTACCTAAAGTAGTTGGTTGTGTGGATGAATTACCAATTTTACATCTATAAGTTATAAGTTCTATGTTATTCTATTTCTCAGGATCGTGGCTGTAATGTAGACGCTATTTAAACCTTCTGCAGAGTCAATTAAGTTTCTAGTTAAGTTACCCTACCAGCCCACGATTCTACATGGCGACCGTGACAGGATGCTGACGTGATAACTATTTAATTTTGTTGTTTCTTTCAATGGTTTGGTTGTTAGTTGGTGTTCGTTTTGGTGTGTATCAGCTGGGATTGCTGTTTCCCCTGATCACTGTAAGACTTCAGAGTAAGTTCATCTATTGATGTATTCCTTAACTTCCTCACCCTTGAAGGATGGTGACGAAGCCCTTAATGTGCCTTATTTGGCTGATGTCAATTGTTAAATTCCTTATTTTGTTTTACTTTCCTAGTGCTTTTATGCATTGGATTTATTACCAAATACTGCCGTGTTCATTTCCCCAATTCAGTCTGTTACTTGTTGTTACCTCTTTGAGTTATGTTTTTTTTCTGTGTATGTGGAAGTGCTCCCCACTGTCAGTTCTGGAAATTATTGTTTTGCTCTTTAAGTTAGTATGGATTCTAGTCATACTGTTACTTATTCTCCTACTTTTGGGACTTCTCCAATTCAGAGCATCCCCTGTACAAGCATTGGTAACCCAGACGTTACCCCTTGTACCATTGGATCATTACTTAACTTTTCTCAACCCAATTCTCCCACTCTGATTACACAAAGGATGGATCAGAATGCCGCGACCATCCCTTACAGTGATGCAAGTGCCATGAGCCCATCATATCACCGAAACTTGCGCCGCGTTTTGAACACCCAGAATGCTCCTCCAATTCCCCTTCATCCTCACAGCTATGTCAGTGTCACTGATCAGTCAATGCCCCAGTTTGATGTTCACCTCGCAGAAATCGATCATTTGAAGGAGGCTCTATCACAACAAGTGGCCTTAAGGATGGAGAGTGAATGCCACGTGGAGTCTCTCCAGGCCAAAATAAATACACAACACTTGGCATACCAGAGGATGGAACGGCAGATGCTGGAGTCGACCATTGCCTTAGAATTACACATTCATGAATTGAAAAGTGCTGTCAATAATCACCAAGAGGAGGCGTTGTCGCAGAGAAATGATGAGTATGTCACTCATGCTGCACTTAATGAAGCCTTGGACGAGTTAGCCGAGAGGATCATTGGTCGAGTGGTCCAGTTAGTGGGCACGAGCCACCCCCCTCTCACTACTCCTCTGTTTGGAAGCTCCCAGGAAATCCCTAACTCTGTTCCATGTTGCACCAACTCTTCTAGTAGTCAACCTACGTTTGCACAGTCTGCTATCACTCAAGTATCTACTCTGACTACTGGAGCCACCCCTCAAACAGGGTACTTGCAATCATTGCCTGATCCAGTAAGCACTGTGGTAGTGCCCGTGTTTAAGGAACATGTAAGTGACACCAGCCCACTTCCGGGAAAAGCAGGTATGAAAGATCAGCCAAGGTATAGGAAGTCTATCATTCCTCTTGAGTCCAACGGACAAATGCAATTGTTCAGCAAACATTCCATTCTCCCCAAATTTACCAGACAAATTGATGCTGTGTCGCAATCATTTGACGAGTGGTTCTTCCTGTTCAAGTTAACAATGAAGCAACATAAGAATTCACAGGAGTCAGCAGTTTCACAGTTTCCCTTGTATCTCAGCAGATTGGCATATAACCAATATATGATGCTTGATCATAACATTAAAACTGACTATCATCTGCTAATTGGGTTCTTTGAGGATTATTACTGAGCACTGCACATTAAACATCAATATAAAATGTTACTATGTGACATGTCCTTCAAATTTTGTGATGATATAAGAAATTACATTACTCAAGTTGAGTGATTGTTTTGATTAAGTAGCCTCTACAGAGAGTATTTGTGACATGATTTCTTTTCTTATATCTGCCAAGGTTTTCCTCCATCTATCAGGAATAGGTTGGAGGTTAGATGTGACCCTGAAGATAGTCTTCATGAAATCATCAGAAAAGCCATCAGCAGAATTCTCAGAGAATTAACAATGATATCACTAATCTATCAGGTACATCTGGTACAAAGAATTTCGAAACAAGGAGGCCGGCAATTGCCAAGAAAGGATTTGACTTATCCTCTGTATGATGTTTTACTTGCAGGGAAAAAGGACATCTTAAGTCGCAATGCAAAGCTAAGGTGCAGCTCATCGCAGATGGAGAAGGCTTCATTATTGAGGAACCAAATGAGTCTCTTTGTGTCAACAACCTTGTTGATTTGGAACCCAACAACCCAACAACATTGCAGGATTTAAATTAACTGGAGTGCCACCTCCCTTAAAACACACACAGAATACCTTAGTGATCACCCAGCTGATAAGAAAAAATTTGATACCGATTGAGATGAATGGCAACATCTTTAACGCCACTGTTGATACTGGAGCTGCTGCTTCCATAATGAGTGCTGTTGAGAGTTACATTTGAATCAAGACTCATTAGACCAATATAGTGCAAGACTCATTGACACTTCAGGAAACCCTCTTTCTCTTAAAAGGAAGTTATGGGATGCTTTGATAAAAATTCACTTCAGATCATTGCCTCCCGTATGATCTCATACTGGGAAATGATTTCCTAGAAAGGAATGCGTGTGTAATTGATTTTAAAAATAATACAATCACTATCAAAGACCAGGGAGCTACCCAACTTGCTACTATTCCTGAGAAAGAAGTCATCTTTAATCTAAGAGAACCCATTTTGATTGAACCAAAGCATTGGACCAGAGTTGCAGTATACTCTGAAGATGACATTAATGGAGATGTGATGATTTCAGGACAGAGAGGCAAGTATGTGCGCGGAATTTCTTTTTCACCCAACTTGTGTAAGGTGACAAATGGAAAAATGCATGTTACTGTTCTGAACAGAGCAAATTTTCCTGTGAAGATTGGAGTTTCTCATTTGCAGCTCATAAGAGTGCCAGTAAAGGTTGAAAGCATCCCTGTCACATGCTTACCAATATGCACTGCATTTCATGATTTGGGAGAGTTGATGAGTCCAGTTAATGTACCAACAGTTACTGACAACTCCCATCCCCATCTCAATCAGAGAGAAAGAAAATCACTAGTCTCTTTGCTTCATAGTAAACACGACATGTTTAATTATGGGACAATAAGTGTTGGCCAGGTGGTGGGCAAAGAACACGCTATTGAATTGAAAACTGACCCATCAGACTACCAGTTCACAGGGTTCCTGAAAATTTAAAACCAGAATATGAAAAGATCCTCAGCGATTTAATTGAAAGTGGTATTGTATCCAGGAAAGATAGCCCATATGGTGCTGCTACCATGTTTATTCAGAGAGGCAAGAAATATCGGCTGTGCATTGATTTCAGAAAGCTTAATGACATAACAATCAAGGATGCATATCCATTACCTAGGATCAAAGACCTTTTATATGATGCTAGCAAATATAAATTCTTTTCCTGTCTTGATTTGTGCAAAGCATACTGGCAGGTACTGATGTGCCCTTCTGACATCCCGAAGAGAGCCTTTATTACCCCTTATGGTCTGTATGAGTGGAAGTATATGGCCTTCGGCCTATGTAATGCACCAGCTACCTTTCAGTGCTATGTAACCAAGGTGCTCAAAGACAATGCTAACATTCTCAAACCCGGCATATTGGCTTACATTGACGATATCTTAGTTGCCAGCAATACTTTTGAGGAGCATTTAACTAAGCTTGGTCGTACATTAGATCTGTTACAGAGAGCAGGATTGAAAGTCAACAGAACTAAGTGTTCATTAGCCCAGACTAGGCTAACAAGTTTCTTATTTTGACCAATATTAAATCTTAGTTGCATTTTACAAAAATAAACTAAAGTTCATTAACTAAATTTTTTACAATTAATTTCAATTGATAATCATTCGACGTTATTCAGCTTTTAGTTGCCTTTTTTGGATGATGCTACACTAGTGGAGAAAACAAAAACTATCTCAAATTTATTGAAAAAATCTGTGGAATTCAAGTGGACGTGGCAGGAACAAGAAGCCCTGGAAGGCATCAAGGTTGAGCTCAAAAAGATACCATCACTGAATACTCCTGATTACACAAAGGATTTTATAGTCAATTGTGACGCAAGTACAGTAGCTATAAGTAGGATATTAAGCCAAGATATCAATGGAGTTGAGAGTCCAGTCCAATATTTTAGTTGGAAACTTCGGGCCTCAGAGAGAAATTATGGCGCAACAAAGTGCAAAATGCTCGCTTTAGTTGAATCACTGAAAAAATTTCAATATTTCATACTAGGATGCAAGTTTGTTGTGTGGACAGACAATAGTGCTCTTGCCTGGCTGAAAAAATTTAGTGGTGATAAATCAAACATAGTCACTTGTTGGATAGAATACTTAAATGACTTTTCATTCACAATCAGACACTGCCCTGGTAGGCTCCATCTGAATGCTGACTATTGGACTGCGTTACCAAGTTATGAGAGAGACCTCAAGAAACCAAATGGGGAAAAGGTTCCTTTCTCCTTTATTCCTCATACTGAGTATCAATTGATACCTGAGATTAATGCTGATCAAAATGGAAAACCCATCCTTGCCATACTTGTGAGAGAGGAGATCTCAGAGGAAGAAATAATTTGCTATCAACATCGCGACTGGATTTTGGACCAGATCATGAAAAGGACGAAGGATCAGTACTTCCCTACATCTCTGGAAGTAAATCGGTACTTCAACCGTTATAATTGGCACACCAACAAGAATGGTTTATTGTATGCTAAGAGCAAGCACAACAACCGACTTGCTATTCCCAAGTATTTTAAAAGGGACCTAGTACGCAGAGTCCATGAAAGGGGCCACTTGGGTATCCTCCAAACTGAGAAAACCTTTAACTCCCAATATGTCACCACTGGAATAAGAGCTACGGTTACGGATGTCATCGACAAATGCGAGAGGTGCCTACTCAATAACATAAATCATTTTCCTCAACAGAGAGCTGAACTCAAATCGCGGTCGGCAGAGAGCCCTAATGAGTTGGTGCATATCGACCTCGAACAGTTATCAAGGGATGACGAAGGTTTCCAGTATATACTCGTAATGGTCAACCATTTTACCAAATTCACCCAAATGATTCCTTTAAGTAGTACAATGGCAGAGAAAGTTGCTGACAAGATAGTTAAAGAATGGATTTTGAAGTATGGACCCATGCAAAAATTAGTTTCTGATAGAGGTCCTCAGTTTGAAAGTAATCTCTTGCGTGCTCTAATGAAGGAACTAGAAGTGGTCCATGAATTGACCACCGCCTATCACCACCAAGGGAATGGCTTAGTAGAGCGATTAAATCGAACCCTTATAAAGTTAATTAGATTAGCTTTATCACATGCAGCTGGAAAACAATGGAGGCGAATTATTGAATGTGTTGAGTATTTTTACAACACATCAGTTCATACAACTACCAGCGTGAGCCCCTTCAAAGCCATGTTTGGTCATGAGGCCACCACATCCCTAACAATGATGTTCCTGAAATACACAGAAAACAGCATAGAAAGTTATGTGAATAGATTAATTCAGGATATGCAACAAATTCACCTTACAATCTGTCACAACATGAATCAGTCCAGTATAAGGCAGAAGAAAACCTTTAATAAGAAGATATACAGCAAGCTGCATAAACGTGAAGACCCTTCACCCATATTACATTGCCATGAGGAAAGCTACCGCTATAACACGCAACAACATCTTTGATGAGACAAAAGACCAGCTTCATCACACATACAATGGCCGCGAAATGAATTGCTCCATAGACGTCATTCCATTCGTCATCGATGCTTCCTGTCGGCCAAAAGTTAATACTATTATCAGCTATGACTCAAGAATGATGGAAGGTCTTAGTCGCCTGTATTGGCGTAGTACCATTCACACTTTCTTTGATGATGACTTTAATATTCATAACTTATTCCAGTTTTTAAATAGCAGTAAAATAATTNCCCTTCAAAGCCATGTTTGGTTGTGAGGCCACCATGTCCCTAGCAATGATGTTCCCAAAGTACGCAGAAAACAGCATAGAAAGTTATGTGAATAGATTAATTCAGGATATGCAACAAATTCACCTTACAATCTGTCACAACATGAATCAGTCCAGTATAAGGCAGAAGAAAACCTTTAATAAGAAGATATACAGCAAGCTGCATAAACGTGAAGACCCTTCACCCATATTACATTGCCATGAGGAAAGCTACCGCTATAACACGCAACAACATCTTTGATGAGACAAAAGACCAGCTTCATCACACATACAATGGCCGCGAAATGAATTGCTCCATAGACGTCATTCCATTCGTCATCGATGCTTCCCGTCGACCAAAAGTTAATACCATCATCGGCTATGACTCGAGAATGCTAGAAGGTCTTAGTCGCCTGTACTGGCGTAGTACCATTCACACTTTCTTTGATGATGACTTTAATATTCATAACTTATGCCAGTTTTTAAATAGCGGTAAAATAATTAACAGCTTTGAGTGCGTCAATATTGACTTTCAGAATCTTTTATTTATCTATTTTTTGTGAATAAACGAGATACAGATGGATGATATCATGGAACAGATTGAGATAGCATACTGCATAGTGAAAGTCAAGGGTATACACCTCATAATGATAGTCAGAGGTGAGCACGAGGATACAGTACCAGAGCCAATCAAAAACTTACACTTTTGTATGGAAAACTTTCAGATATTATCTAAAGACGACTATCTTCCTCTATCATCACACACAATGAGCCATCTTCCCATTACCAGGCTCATATATACAGATCTGCTATTGTGTCAGAAGCTACCATCACACCATCTAGCTGTTGATCAGAAATTGATTATTGATGTTATTCTTCAACATGCGCGTGAGTTTCGCGTTTGTGCAGAGTGAACAACTGTTCAACCCCAAGTCCAATTGGCCCTGCCTTGATATAGTGAGCCCCTCACACAATTACCACTCCTCAGTGGAAAGAACCCTCAGAGACATTAAGGTTTCATATAATACGCAAGACAAAAAGAACTTCAAAGAACATCTGTTTGCTGAGAAAAATCTACCAGATATTTATGCTTGAGGAGCCATCTGGATTCTAGCCATTTACTTAACAAAAGAACCACAGTTGCAAATACCTATGACGCATGAAAAGAGGTCGTCACTTACAAAGACAACCATACACAAACTAGCTGTTTGTCCACTATCATGGAAAGTAAAGAATTGGTTGCTTTACAAATGCAGTCCTCCCTCCTCCCCTGGAAAAACTAAAAGGCCCATGGACAAATTTGAAAAATATTATGGCTGACTGTGGGGGCAAATAGTGTTACAGGCAAGATGTCGATCATGTTAACCAGTAATCAACTTGGTATTTGTCCGTCAGACATAAATATTTTCTCCAACACAATTAAGAAATACATGTGGGGTGCAACAGCAGAAACTAAATTTGAGATTTTTCATTCAGATAGCGCTCCCATGAGCACCAGATGCTTTGTAGAAAGATTGCCAGGTTCAACGCACAATTTCCTGTATCAGATCATCAAGCACGACATCCATGGAAAGAACGAGGCTCTATTCTGCTTGCAGCAAATGAAATATCCAGAATGAGGTTATGGCCAATTTATTGAGTCAGCTCAGCACGTCAATAAAGAGGGCAAGATTATTCCCATTACCATTTTTGATCAGGTGATGCAGATGCCAGAGCAATTCTATAGGGAAGAGGAACTATTGGCATCCTCAGCAGTACAAATGTCACCCCACATCTGTGATTTAATCAAAAAGGTAAATTTGGAGAAATTTGGCGGAAATGCTATATCCCCCAAACCAACACCTCAATGGTCTGTAACTGAGAAGAAATGTATACTAATGGTCAAGCATGACCCTGGCAAGTTTCTAGATGAGCTTGCAGTACAACAGAGAGTTTTGATTGATAGTCGCAATAAAGATGTTCTTTCTTTAATGAAATGGTGCCTTACTGAGATGTTCACCAAAGAGGAGTTGGTCATTCTGCAATCCCCGGGGCAGCATGTAGCTCTGGACGTGGAATGCACCAGTTCCCATATGCGAATCTCCAATCAACAGATTGAATGCCTGTGACAGAGAGGACTACAAGAACAATTTTGGGATATGATAAAAGATGTGCAAATAAACTATCCAGTAATGACCAGGACCACCATTGCTTCATTGTCAATTCAAATAAGAAAAACCACTTGTCAAAGGATTGGGATACTTTGTTGATTTGGCCAGTAAATTTCAGGAGCACAGAGTGCTTGCTGAAATATTCTTGTCCACCACTAGAATCTGGAGGAAGAATCAACTTGGTAAACTGTGGCCAACCACTTGTTGAAGACCCAATATGTATGCCAAGATTGGGACTTCCATCAGCTACATGTTTGTAAACAGTAGCCACAACTGTTGTATTAAGAGGAGCAATGGGAACCTGATGCAGTACTTGAGGCATAGCCATAGTAGATAATGTGGAAATGTTAGTCATCAATGACTGGGTGAAAGTCAGATTACAACTTACAAAAGAGGTACAAAGTGAAGTTGAATTAGGGGTTGATGTTGTCAAATGTTTGTTTTGTGATGGCTGGGACCCTTGTTGAGAAACAAGCATTTGAGCAAACTGATATGTTAACTTTTCACCAAAATTGTCAAGGACCTTGTCCAATACAGAATGGGTTACATATTTGGCAGACATATGCAAGGAGGAGTCCTCATGGTTGATTTTCTTAGGTGCAGAGATCAAGGCAACACCTTGGAAAGAAGATGTTGGTTGTAAGACTGTATAGTCACTGATGCAGAAAGCAGTTCAAATGGTTAGCTTCTTAAATATTCAATTATCAATTATTGCATGTTTGTATATATATAGTTTTTTCATTCCAGTATTTAATTTTGATCCCTTGGTGGTATGCTTTAACCTTTACAAAAAATCAGGTAGTACATACCTTCTTCATTTTAATTTTTGCCTTAGATCTACTGGTTATGTCAAGTTCTGCTGAGATTATTAATGTTACAGTTGATAGTGCTAGCCTCACATTTGTTGGATTTATTAAATATATCCATCCTTGTGTCCATCTCTGAATAACATTATATGGTTTTTCATTGATGTGTACTTGGGCTTAACTGCATTTCACCAATGAAAGGTAACCTTTGTTATTTCATTATTAGATTATTATCCAAATATTAAAATGAGAATATATGAATTTTAACACAATTGAACATATTGCTTGTGTAAATTGAGATCTGGGTCTGTCAAAATAAGGAACTTTAATTTTTGCAATATGTTTGAAAGAGGTAAGTGCAATATCTACCCTTAGATATAGATCCAAGTTGATTAAGTGAGATTTGAACTCCCATCTGTACAAGCATAAAACTGGTTTTATCTTACCCTATGAATCAGAGTAGAAGAGGTGCTGCTAAAAAAAGTGAAACAGGTTGGGATTGAACCAACAGCTTTACATTATAAAATTAATGTGATACCACTTCAGTATTGTTTGCTTAATAAACGAAAGCAATTTGCAGCAACATTGATTTATATTATCTAATAAAAACAATCATTTAATATTATTAAAAATGCTATCTTTCCAAAATATATTAGTTTTACTTAAAATCATTGTTGCAAAACTTAAATCAAAATCAACCTTCACAGTTGTAACAACTCTGTCTTTTTCAAAATTCAGTAATGCTAAACAAAATAATGTGCTGTGTTTGTCAGCAAGAAACATTTGTAATTGCACCTGGGAACAATATGTTGGTCTCAATTTGTAGTTTTCATCATAATACCTCATACCTCATTCCTCAAGTACATATTCACTTGATATACCATCAGGAGCAAAATGTGGATATTCATTCTTAAGAATAATTCATTAGGTAAAAATCTAAAGTTCAAAATAAATATAAGTAACTAAGTAAGGCCAACAGTGATAGGAATTATATAATAATAAACCAAACCTCAATATCATGCACATGAGCAACTAATTGCAGAATTTCCTCCTCAAGATGTAGTCCCTGCTTCATTAAGAATGATTAAATAGTTCTACCACCTAAAATTTTGCATCATTGGTCTTGCATTTTGATGCTTCATAAAATATGGAAGCAGTGATTCTAAAAAATTAATTTTTTTCACAAGATCACTTTCTGATTGTGCTACTGTTCTAATGTGCAGGTCGTCAGTGACTATTGGTAAAACACTTTCCATTTTTGACTTAGCAAAGTGTAGAAATTCATTGGCTGAGCTCAAATTGCCAAAATCTTTGAATTGCATTTCCATGCATAGGCTAGAGATATTGCTGTGATACAAGTGCTTTGCACAATAGTGCATCTCTATGAACTATTTGAAGCACATCTGAAATAATAATTAGGAGCATTGGGAGGAGTTGGTTGGTGGGCAATAGAAAAATCAGCAGGCTAATACAATGTATATTTAGAACTCACAGAAATATAAGTATATTTGCACTTTAAAATATGTTTAATTATGGGAAACTTGAAATTTACCTTTAGAAATGAAGACTTAGTTGTTGATAGATTGGGTACATTCAAATAGCAATGGATGTCCATCATTGATGGCCCCATACATCTTCAATAAAGCCACATTTAAAAAGTGTTAATATGCTTGCAACCATGTTGATTTGCAATAAATCCAAAACAATTTTTAGCAAGATTCTCTTCATTATCTTCATCAATGATGAATTCACACTTACATCATACAGAATCAAGTTTATGTTTTCGACAGATTTCACACTTCATGTTACAAATGTTATTTAGATGAGAAACTTGCAGACAAACAATGGCTTCATCACCATAATTGTGGGGAAAGGCATGTTTTATCTTAGCATTTGATTCACTTGGTAGGTTAAATAATTCTGAAATGCTAAAAAAGACAGCAACTGCTATATCATCAATTTTTGGCAAATTGAGCAAAGTTCTGTTTTTAAAATTCATATAGTCAAAACTATTAAACTAATCATTAAAATTAAAATTTAGCACTAATATTCAATATACCAAAAGTTGATGACTTGCTACAAAAACCACCAGTATAAAATGAAATGTATCATATATGATAACATGTAGAGCAAAGTAATAAATATTTAAATAAACATGTAACAGCAAATTTGCTTACCCTGAAGTTACATCAAACCAATGAAATTGGGTAATGCGATTTTGGAAATAAAAATCAAATTAAACAAAATTAATAAATTTCAGGGTTTGGTACACCTTTTCTGGAAATATCATGCACATATATACAAAATTAAAAGATTTCAAAAAATTTTAAAATTTCCTGAATATCCCCACTGATATATTTCTAAAAATGAAGTTCAAATTGAAAATTATCTATTTACAATTTTTAGAAATGAAATAGGTATGAAGAATTATAATATTATTGTAGCACCAGCATGAAATCTGCAACAGTTCTATATCCCTATCACATGATGGTTTTGTGGTGAGCAATGATTTACTGGTGCTGCAACTGTAGAATCATGGGTGAGCTCTGGCTACTTAAGCAGTACTGAGAAACTCAAGAGTTAATATCAAAGGTTGCAGAGGCTACCATTGTAGAGAGTGGCCTGCAAAAGAAAGAACATTGGTGGTTCACTGATTCAATAAAGAAAAACAGAAACCATCCTCTGATAATAGACTTCCAGCAGTGACCAATTCACACAGCATCACACCAAAGCCATATCCATGAAGCCATCCTTACTTGCCAAGTTGCTAATTGTGTGTCTCAAGTATTAATTTCTAGCTCAAATAAACAATTTAGCTCAGAGTTCTATTATCTCAGCTCATGTAAATAAATAATAAAACAAAAAGCACATTATTACCATGCATTCATGTTTGCCAACAGCATATTATAATTGCAGTGTGTTGTTATTAAGTGCATGTACAAAATGAAATGATTGAATTTGAAGATGTTATTGCTTACACATACACATAGCTGTAATCTAAAGCAATCACAATTTGGGCTGCCAACTGTTAAGGGGCTAGTTAGCACCCCAGACACTCATGGAGTAACTCCTAAATTGTCACTGGATCTTAAGCAAGATTTATTATAAAATTCATAACAACCTAAAAGGGGTTAGCATATAAATAAATCAAAAATGATTGAGGTGAGACAAATTATATTGGGCAATTGCTACAGTTCTCTCAAATATTTATAACAATTTCAGCAAATTATTACCTGGTATGTGTTTACAAAATATTGCATGAAATTCCCTTGCAAATTAAATGAGCAATAACACATATGACTCAGATTGATGGGACAAATACAGAATGATCATAAAACTGCACTTGAAAATACAAAGAATAACAATAATAAATTGATAAATTGATAGCAACAATTATTTCATCATGATGATGTAATCACTAAATTAGAGTGGCAAAATCATCAGAAATAATTGTAATAGGGGCCTGAGTGACTCTACATGCCCCCATTGCACAGTTAAGTTTGCAGTAACAGTTGGACAGTGGGAACTGATAACAACTTTTGTGTCTCCTCCACCATTTCAATAGCAAGGACGTCATCCCAAGATGAGATTTCAGTATACATAGGGCGCCTGGTAATCTGCATTAGGGTCTCTTTTTGAGTGATGGCTTTGTTGTGTAGGCAGAAGAACTCAATTTCAGGTAGGCTAGAGCTGATTGGGCAATTTCTTCATTGATTGTTGAGTCTTCTCATGAATGTAACATAAAACCACTTGTAGTGCTGGAGACCTTTCAAGGCAATCATGTGTGTCATGAGTGCGTTTGTGTCTGAAGTGTGCACATCCTCTGCAATGATCCAGGTATTAGGCTCAAAGTGAGTAAAGACTTTACATAGTAATCCCATTTGAGTAGCATGGTCCATAAAGAGTGAGCAATACTCATTGACCTGTTGGAGAGTCATCTCTTCTGGATTGTTCATCTTGGCCCTGAGCATAGCAATTATCTTGATTCTTTTCATGACATTGTAGTAGTGCATTATTGTCTCAACATTGTTGATCCACATCATGTCTCCTGAAGCTTGAAATAATATGAGGACGTGAGGGTCTAACCAAGTGATCTTATTGTGGATCTTTTGGAGTTGCATCAAGATTGGCTGCCCTTTTTGAAAGATATCTTTGATGGTTAGTTTGCCATCAATATAAATGTGCTCAGGATTGCTGCCTTCTATTAGGGTGTTCCTTGTTTCCTTATATTCTTTGGTCTGCATTGCTTTAGTGATCTCTGCTGCAGTGGATATATAGTTGATTTTATCAGACAAGTGGGCTGACACCTTTCTGCGCCCCTTCTTCACTCTCCAAGATGATAAAATTAGCAGCATCATTAGGCATGGTGGAGGTATGCAGAGCAGATTATTTTTCTTGGCATTGGTCTCAATCTGTTTGAACTCAATCTTTTTCTTGAGCATGGCAGTCCCAATTGTGATAGGGTAATTGATTTTAGCATCCTTGATCAAATCCCAAAAGGTACTCCTATAATCAATGTTCACAGAGCTTCATAACTTATGTAGAGGAAATTCATAATGAAGACATAGTGCATTCTGCATCCAAGGCTAATTGTTTCCCAGGTGATTGTAGAAGCACTAGCTCTTCCTTTGTGAAAATCTCCATGATACACAACTTCATACGGCCCAGAATATTGTTATCATGGTTACATTTTATGACATCTTTGGCTATAGTGAGCTTCTCAGTGAACTCTTCAGGATGGTGTTCAATGGTGAGTATGTGCTCGTCTTTGGTAATGGACAAGGCAGGTGTGGGGACAGGGGAAGACGCAGCTCTGGAAAACTTCTGTAAATTGATGGCCTCAATGAAGGCCTTGGTGCTGAGTGAGTCCTTGATGGCTGACAAAGACAACAGCTCTTCTTTGTGGTAGCCCATCATTTGCTCAATAACTGTGAGCAGAATAACTTTGCCATATTTAGCTGCATGCCTTCTGGTTTATGCTATCTTATTGTAGCCACCCTCTGGGTAGTTTGTAGCATAATCCAAAGCATAATGCTGCTAAAGAAGAAAGAAGATCAGATGATTAGTCAAAATTAAGATTGAATTATGATTATTGATTAAAAAAACAATTTAAGTTTAATTATCACATTATCTTTGTAAATGCAATGCAACTAAGTAATAATATAGCAAATTAGTACTTGTCGTCAAATTTGACCAAATGAAGGGGGCGAATTTGCTTCCATTATTTTTAGCCATTTTTGGCAGATTATCTAAATTTGAATTTTGAATGACAGGTACTTTTTGGAAGTTAACTATAAATATGCAAGAAATCATTTTGGAAATTGTTGAAATAAATTCTTTGAAAATCTTATCTTTAGATTTTATATTGGTTTGCTTATTTACACAGAATGTCAAGCTAAACAGTAAATGCAGTAGTAGTGGTTTAGGCACATATCAGGAGTGACTTGAGGGTCCTTGATCCAAACCATGAACCTGCATTTATGTTAGGTATATGACTAGAAGTTTTTCTCCATTTAGCTGGCTACTGATTCTTTTGTTTACATGTATATAATAATTGACATCAGTAAAAGGGCTGGATAGCCTACCAGTAGGTTATACATATTTTATCTTATAAACATAGGTGACCTATAATAGACTAATAAATAGACTGAGCATGTGTTATTGTTATTTAAATGTAAGGTAGGAAGCTGCAAGTTATTATGTAACTTATTTTAATTAACTTATCTAAAGCCAATAGTTTTTGGTAATGGCTAAAATAATAATTATTAAGCAGCTAGTGACATTGCAAGGTTGTGAAGTATTCTGAACACACATTACAAATTGAGTTTAAGTCAGTTACAAATAGCATTGAGAACTGCACTGAGTTAGGATAAGGAACACATAAGAACATCGTTGAGCTGAGGCTTGGAACCACTTAATCAGCAATGGAAACACATGTGAATTGATTCAGAGATCAGAGTTTGCCAGAGGCCATAGTTAGATCACAGAGCAGAGCTGCAATGGCAGTATACCTAAACAGTATCCAGTTACTTTAGTTAAGTGAAGATTAACTAAACATATACAGTATCAGAGTAAAGAGTTAACATATGTACATCCCTACCTACTTAGAACAAAGAACAATAATTTAAAAGAATAATTTAATCTCTGTTGACACTTGGTAACAGATGCTACAAGTTCATCTTCTCTAGATTGAACAGGATCTCAGTATTTGTATGAATATTGTAATGGTTGAAAAGCTCCAAGAACTGCTGTGTGGACCCAGGCTCTCAACAGATAAGACAACTCATGCACAGTGGAGCATACTCTGAATTGAGGGATGGAAACTTAGTTTTGGCCATAGCTCCCCAGATGTACTTCTTGAGGGCACCAGAGAAAATATTGAGGTCTGAAAATGTGACACTGTGACAATTTATGATCATTTGCAGTTGCAAGCACCCTAGGTGTGCTCCATCACTTTCTTCATTTTGCCAGGGGATGCAGGTAAAGAGCATGCATGCAGCAGCCAATTTTTCACTTTCTAGGCCACAGGACAAATTTCTAGTTTATGGATGCAGAACTTTGCTAACTTCTCTCAGGCATGTTTGTTGAGAGGCAACTGAAGTTGGGGTTCACTTGTCACAAAAATCAAAAGGATCCAGATGGCTCCATGAGATCAGATGGCTGGAGCAAAACTTTCAGAAAATAACTTCTCAGTGAAGTTTTGTCTATCCTTAGAGATATAGGATATGCACAAGTCAATGAGGAGTCATTCTACTGATATCAAGTACCGTGAGTTCAAGCTGCAGATCTTAATAGTAGGCCACTCAGTTTTAGGGCTCCTGTCTGCTTTTAGTGACATCCAAATTTCATCAATCTCAGCAAGGGTGGTCTTGCTCTGAGAGAAGGTCAAACTGACATGAATATCAGTAATGGTGGCTATGCCAGGCACATTAATATTGATCAACTCAAGAGTCTGAGCATAGATGGCAGCATTGATAATTATTCTTGTATCAACAGTGAGGCAATGCATGGGGATTCTTTTACAAAGCAAGAGATCAGTGTAGATCAGCTTAGTTATCAAGATGATGTTTGTGTGATACATGCTCACTGGCTGATAATAGTTACTATACAAAATTGTGAAATTTTCCATTTGGAAGTGGAGGTTTTCAACCTGTTCTAGGATCTCGTCCTGATATTCTTCTTTTAGAAACATGGCAAGGCAGATATTCTCAACCTTGCAAGTCAGTACGCAATTTTGATCTCCATAATCTTGGGCTGGTTCACCTCTCCTATGCGGAAAAAGTAAACAATGAGAAGATTCTCAAAATCAATGTAAACACACTTGAACATTTGGATTGACTTTTTGCTATTAAGGAACTGGCACATGTGGGTGAGGTTGAAGTCTTCATTAAACATGATGTGGACAGTACTCCTCCAGTAGGGTCTCTTTAGCCCACCATGCATCTTTGAGTCATAACAAATTATTGTGCTAATTTTTCACCTGCACTCAGTGTCAATGACAAATGGGATAACATCTACTGAGCAGGTTAATGACTTAGTGTTGAATGTCCACCTCAATTTGTTCTTAGTTTCCTTAGACAAGTTCTCACATGAAACTAATGGCCTTAGGGGTTGTGGTAAAGTACAGGTGTAGTATCTCATCTCCAACTTTGGATGTTTTCTTCTGTCTTCTTCAGTCTTCTTTAATCATATACTTGAAGAAGCATGTGACAAAGGACCAGGACTAGAGGTGGTTATTGAGTCACTTTGGGACAGTTGGGTGTCACTTACATTAGCACTAATATAAGTCAAAGGCACTCTTACTCTAATCCCCTTGGGTTCTCACAGAGAGTGTTGTCTCCCTGCATAGTCATCTGAGGTTCACTCCCAAGGGG
>CABFPE010000011.1:370648-382720 GCA_900660155.1 Hofstenia miamia | reverse complement strand
AATAATCACTTTGTTTGTTTTTAGTTTCTTGACTTTGTAGTAAGTCTTCTAGTTTTTCTTTTATAATTCTATCGACTATATATGCTGGATATTCATTACGCTTTAATATATCTTTGATCTTAATGATTGATTTATGAATTTCTTCGTAATTGTGATCAATCATGAAATGTCGATGTATCATACCTTTGATCATGGACTTTTTGTATGCAAAGGGTACGTTTGAATTGTAGTTAATTACTAAGTTTGTATCAGTTGGTTTACTGTAGTATGATGACGTAAATTTGTTCTTTATTCTTTCAATGTTAATATTGAGAAATGATAGTCTTTTGTTGTTTTCTTGTTCGATGGTGAATTGAATTGCAGAATCTAAAGAATTCAAGAAAGGAAGTAAGTCTTTAACATTATATTCTGATATAACTAGTATATCATAGTAATGAAATTTATTCATTATTTTGGCAATATTCATTTTTTGTTCAAATTTTGACATATAAATATTTGCTAATGTTATTCCAAGGCAATTTCCCATTGCAACACCATTAACTTGTAGATAAAACTCTTTTTTTGTATGAGTTTTATTCGCACAATAGGAGATATTTAGCACCTGGCTATTAAAAACGTTGTTTGGATTTCGAATTTCAACCCAAAGATTTTCAAAAGTTGAATCTTTCACTATATCTGTTCTAAGTTTTGCTTTTGTCTTATTAAAGTGAATGGTTGGATTTCTGTGCTTTCTAAATATTGAAATTTAGAATTATTGATTGACTAAGATCAATTATCATTCTCACTTGTAAGCTAAGTATGTTATGCCCAAAAAAAATTTTGTACCCAATTTAGAAACTAATAGTCTAAATGCTCAATTTTTGATAGAAAGTTTCAAAAATTTATGTGCAAATATTTAAACGAGTTAATTGAATCAAATATAATTTGTAATAATTTTTAGAAGTAGTAGAAATTTGATAACTACTTGAAACAGATTTTAGAGAGTCAAAATAAATGATGTATTTTTTATTGGCTAACTATTAGCAATGGCGTCCCTCAGGGAACAATTTTAGGGCCCCTTATTTTCAGTACAATGAAAGCGATATGCATACAAAACATGGTTAGGATACAAATTCTACAATAATGATTATACAAAATCTTGTTCTTGAAATTCTTATAGTAATTTATGCCTAGCCTGGTAGATTTATTATATATATTGCTATATTCTATTGTATGTGTTTGTATATTTTATGACGCTATTCAGATAAATTACGAGTTTCTAATTTTATCTTATATTTATCTGAATAAAGAATATCTTATCTTATTTTACCTGAGATTAAAAACTGTAAGTAATGCTTCACATTGTTTTGTTATTGGATGAAAACTATTTATACTCCCCGTGATAAAATAATACTTTTCTTAATTTGATGCATTATAGTTTTTAAGCTTTTATAGCCAGCATGCTTTCGGTATTAGAAAAATTATCAAAATTTTTTGTTTCCTAATAAATTCAGTATATTTAATTATTTTAAGTGGAAATAAATCTTTCGATACAAATTTTGTTAAATTACTACAATTAACCTCAATAATTTTTAAAATAAATTGTAATTTAAAAATGAGAATTTCATATGTAATTTCTAGATTGTGTTCGTGGTTAATCGATATCTATATCTCTTTTCCGACACTGTTCATATAAATTATTAGTTGTAATTCTAAGCGTTTAATAAACATATCTTATGCTCTTCCTTCAAATCAAAAGCATAAATTCAACGGAAAGCATCCAAAAGAGTGCAGTAAATGAATTTGTTGGCATAATTATGAGTACAATTTTTACACATAAATTTCCAAAATGTTTTAAAAAATCTTGGCCTTTTCATTTGATTAGCTAGTCAATTACTTAAACAGATTCATAAAAATCAGAAATCCTAAAAGTTCATACAAAAATAATGAAAGAATAATGAGTAATATTAAAAAAATTTGATCAAATTAACAGAAAACTATTGGAAAGTCCATTTTCAAACCACAAATACTTATCTTGTTTCTGTGAAATGCAAATGTTTTTTATGTAAGTTACACATTCAAATTTAAGTTTAAAAATATTCTATTACAATTAAGTAGACAATATATTAACAAGAGAATTTTACAAAAATAAATAGCCCCCACAATCAGAAATCGATACATCCTCACATAAAATTATGAATCCTTCGAAAAATAATTCGACAAAAATTTTTTCTCTCGCAAATATTTTTACAACATTAGAAAGAGAATAGTGGTAATTCAAAATTTACGACCATAAATTACTAATAAAATCAATTACAAAAATTAAAAATTCAAATTTACAAGAACATGTGATGGATCAAATGTAAAAACTGATTTTTGGTTAAAACGCAGAAACAATCTACTTACACAGATGTTTCACGGCGTTCTTCATATTATTTTCACATGCATAAAGCTTTTTTAAAATATTTTGATTTTTTTCACTTGAAACAATGATGTAAAATTCACTTTCTTCCTGACGCGCTCGACCCTTGAGTTGAACAAATGCAGTTCCATTTGCAGGCGGATCAAGGGTGATCAGAAGCCCACAACTGGGAATATCAATTCCCTCTTCCACTATTGAAGTTGCTACAAATATCTAAAAACAATGTATTATTAAATAGTATATAACTAATGAATTTCAACGTCAACAAATGATGATCTCTACTGTCCTTAATTAACTACAAACGTTTAAATGTTGAAATGATTAAAGCGAAACTGCCAATAAATTCAGTTTATTCTATTCCAAATTCAATTTTTTTAATCGCTTAAGTGATTCATTATTTCAAGGCCCTAAATTTATGTTTAGGGATGAACTCGCATCAATTACATATGACCTTTAAGTATAGCAAATTTACAATTTAATACTTCAGAACATACTTTTAGGTCATAGATGAAAACGTTTTTCGCAAACCAAATACAGACAGCAACAAATTGAGCACATCAAAAGATAGTGTTTACCTAATTTTCGTGTTAGAAAATGAATAATTTATTGATGATATACAGTGTCATGTCTTGCTAATTTTGATGCAGTCAAACTGATTTCTTTTAAAACAATAATTCATGTTGGAAAGAGCATTTTTTTATTGTCTTATGCTGAAGTTGATTATTACCAATTTAAAGCTGTAATGACATAGATAACATTTAAATGTAATAAGGAAATTCTAAATAATTATTTAATGCAAAAGTAGTAGTGAAATTTTATCAATGATGAATTCAATTACAAATTATGCTCAAATCCCAAAACACTGCAATTCAATAAGGATTCAAGCCTTGAAAGCTAGAATACTGCTACCAGAACCAAAATGCTTCAACTTTCAAAAAAATATTTGGCCCCCAATTTTATGTTAGCACAGGCTAAATTTGCAGTTGATATGACTGCTATAGTATAGATTAGCAATCTGCAATCAGAAATAGGCTGACAAACGCTTATAAGCACATAATAACATTAAATGAAAACTTAGACCCCTGCGAGTTGAAATTTTTAGATTAGAGTCGAGTTCGAGTCGAGTTGGTACCTAAACTCGTGAGTTCGAGTCGAGTTACAATTATATTTAGACTTATTATTCTCAGTAGGCTAAGCTATATATAGCTATGCTGCCTTATATAAATGTAGGGAAAAGATACAACATGCGAAACTAAATAAGAGAAACCATGCCTGAAGACTTACAATTTGGGGTAAATTATAAAAGTTTGTTGGGTTCTTCGACATTATAGGTAATCATGGACGAAAATAGATGAAATTGAAACAAATATCGAGTTGAGTTCGAGTACTCGAAATTTGGAGTTGAGTTTTTGGCCCTCGACTCGAATTTCGAGTAATCCCAGGGCCCTATGAAAACTGCATCAAAATTACATGCTATTAATGTAAAACCACGCTATCTTGTGAAGCTAAATACATTAAATTAAAAATTCATTGCGAGCATGATACTTGCTGTTGTTAAGAATATCAGCACTAATCACTTTCCAATTGTTTGGAAATGTGATGTCATCACTATTTTGATGACGTCATCATATCTGAAAACCTGGTGGGAATTTTCTTGAAATGCATTAAGCATTTGTTGTAACAGTTGGGAATAATAAAATCTAATGCAATTAATTCTAAATTTATCTCATATAATTATCTTGCAAATTTTACAGACTTCTTATCATATAAAAGAGTTTTTGAAAAAATTGGAAGACAATATCCCCCACATGAAAACATTACCATTCCATAAAATGAGCAGACATTTAGAAACACTGTTAGAGGTTGTGACACCCAAAAAAAAATTTGGAAAAATCACAAACTCTTACTAAAAAAGCTTCCTAACTTTTTGAGTAATAATCGAAAGTTACTGCAGAAAAGCAGATCGAAGCTTGGCTGGCATGAAGAATGCATAGATTGATTCGACATCTATCGACATCTATTTGGTATTGTCATCACGAATCAGATAAAAATGAAATAATCTGTGACGAAAAATGACAGCTTTAATAGTACATGGGTTAGCACAATTGATCAGCTTTTAAGCGAATAACTGTATACGCAGCAAATGAATGATTTTGTGAAAATATTTGATGATCTTAGATCATCCTTTTGTTTGGAAGCGATTGCTAAACACCATGGAAGGTAGAACACATGCGTCTCAAGTGATCGCTTCCTCTCTGTGCAAACAAATAAATTTTCTTAAATACACAACAATCCTCTGAAATTAGACAATAATACAAACAAAATTGTCACCAAAAACGTCAAAGTTTGCATAATGAGCATCAATTTTACATAATTGGCTTCCATTTAAAAAAATTTTTTAAAATTTTAATTGAAAAAAATAGAAAAATAAAACAAAAGTTAGGCTTAACGCTAAATTCACACTTCCAAATATAAAAAAGCTTTGTAAATCATACAATTTCGAAATCGAATGAATTTGACTTTAAAAAGCCACTTTACTTTGCAACAAAATGGTAATTGATAGACAAACAGAAACAACATCAATTGAAGAAAGAAATGCAGGAATTATAAACCTAATCATTAAATAGAAATTTTTCTTCAATGGTTCCATCAATAAAATCCAAATCAACTACATTATGATGAAATTGAAGTAAAGCGATGTAACAGTGTGAAACTATTTGGTTACACTTTCCAATCAAATCTGAAGTGGTATGAAGATCAGCAATATGCAAAATTTAGGAAGGCAAATAATTTTTAAGAACAATTGAAGTACATGTATATTTGCATAACTAATTGTAGAATATAGTAATTCAATGGCCGCGTGCGTTTCTCTTGAATATATATACATATATATATATATATATACGACTGGCATCATTTAAATGCATTTGACTTAGATTTAAATATATTAAATATATTAAACAATCTTGAAATCTTTTGAATTTTAATACGATTTGGACATTTAATATCTTACTCAACCCGAGCTACATCGAGCCCAACCCCTTTTTAAAATATGTTTCCAATAAATTCTGGTGATAGCATTAAATACAAAAATCGTACCCCAATTAAAGTGCTTTCAAATGGTTAAGTAACAGCAAGTAATATAAAAACCTTATTTCCTTCTTTTTTGGCTTCACCTAAAGCAGCCTTTTGCTGATTGACATTCATCCCTCCAACTTTCGTAGCCTTCGAAGAACCATGGCCAATAACACTACTCACGTCTATATTTTTATCTGCAATAGGAGATTAAGAATTACAATACCCTGTAAAACATATAGAACCTGATAACCGTGTGTCCTTGTTTAAGAGTTTGGTTAAGACTTTTGCGTTTGCACGAGTTCTTGTGATAAGCAGACTGAAAAGCAACTTTTTCCGCGATTTGTATTCAGCGACTTTGTCCAGGGTCAATGATATCACTTTTTCATAGATACTCTCATCAGGGGTTTGAACAGCTTGCAGATTTTTAAAAATAACCTAAAAATTTTTAGTTGCCTTGAGAGTCTAATTATTGCTGCATAAAAAACCTAAAAATTTCGATAAAAATGAGCAATTTTTTACATGAAAAACCAGTAAAAAAATATGAATCATTTTCTGAAATTTAGTCGGAAACTTTAGTAAAAAATCTTTATTGAAAAATCTGACAATAAGTATAAAAATGCCTAGATACAAGTTAAACATCAACTACAGATTTTAAAATGATTGTATTATTAAAACTACGTAATTACATGAATATATTTTATGCATAAAAGCGAAAAGTGCTGATTGAAGACTACAATCTATTGATAAAGAGTTTATTGAGAAATTATATTGTAATTTAAAATGACATTTGTCAATCAAACTCGTTCCAAGTAGATGAAATGCCCTAATTAATTATTTAAGGAGATGTTACACGACAGTTAAATGCACTCTGTGTTGCATCTTTTGCCATCTTAAAGAGAATGAATGTATTGAAAGCTTGCATGGGAACATATCTATATCATAACTATGAATTGCTTAAAACAACTCAACTCCTAAATGATCAAAATCTAGTTGAATTTTTGAATAACTATATCCATTACAAAACACTATGATCACTTTTTACCAGAGAATTTACTGTTTTCACTAAACTATGCAAATCAATTACTAAATCTTCAAAAATTAGACGTATTACACATGTTTATAAGCAAGAAAAATATTATTAATGTATTTGTAGGAATTCCTTGTAAAAAAATTATGTCCTATAATTTTTGTTGTTTTTTATTTTTTTATCTATTTTAAAATAGAAAGATAATATACTCGAAGGGCAGGAAAGATGTAATGACGTTATAAATAATGTCATTTATCAAAAAGATGATTTTCAAATCGACCTTTCTTTCGCCAACCTTAAATTTTGTCTCAACAGGCCGTGAGCAGAGAATATATATGTATATAAACATTTTTTGCATAGTCTAATTGGAATATGCTCTAAAGATGAACTCATTAGAGTATTTATAACTCTGATTCGCTCAATGCTAGATTATGGTTTTCCAGTGTTCCTTAGATTAACAAAAAATCAAGCTCTATCTCTAGAAAGAATACAAAAAGAGCACTTAGAATTATTGACACTGTAAAACAATTGACAACCATTGAAGCCAGAAGAGAAGAGTTATCTGTGAAGCTCTTTATACAACCTAAAACGCTCGCAATTCATCCCCTTCACTTAATTATACCGAAAACACTTCTTACGTCGGGCAAGTATGTTTACGAAAAATTTAAAATTTAACGAAGAAGAAAACAATTCATTCCATTCTGTGCAAGGCTACTAAACAAAAATCAGCGTTAAAACCCAGAACTTAGCGATTTTAATAGTGTAGATGTTTTTATCAATAAACACCATCATCATCATCATCATCATCATCATCATCATCATCATCATCATATATATATGTATATAAATATGATAATATTTTGCTAACAACTAAAATTACATACGATTTAATAAGATTGCTTACGTCTAGCTCCTTGTATTTAGCAAAAGTAGGTATCTTGTTTTTAAGCACGAGAACGTCTCTAAACTTTATAATACAATCTGAACGATTCAGTATTGGCAGCAGCGTAGTTAAACCAATTAGTTCAGTGAAAAAATTGAGAAATGGACTGGATTGTTCATCAGGGTTTTCTTCACATAGTTTTTCTAACTCCACAAATAAGCATTCCCACTTCTCAGGTTCATTGCTAAAATGAAGAAATTAGATGTACCACGATATCATGACAAAAAATCACGAAACCTTTTTGCAAACAAAGTATTTCCACTTTTATTCATCTTACATCCTATATCATATTAATAATAAAAATAAAAATGTCCAAATTTCATATTTTATATAAATAGGTGGTGTTAACAGATATCATTTTTACAAGGTAAAGGTATCATTGCAAATCAAATCAAACGAGAATTTGGAGAAAAATATCATGTAAAATCTGTTCTGATCATAATTCTGTTGTTAAACGTTTAAAACAATGTTTGTTATCTCTTAGGCAGACTCACTTCAAGGCATTAAAATTTTGCTGAAAACACATATAGTAGCAAACATTGAACCATGATAACATTAACTTTTTGTTCATAAATGTAAAAAAACGCAAATTTTGTAATTTTTTCAGTAGAAAATCAGAAATGAAAGTACACATGGACGAAATCACAAAAATATTTTTACAATTTTTCCAAAAAGTTCTACATAGATTTGAAAAAAACATTTAAAAAATATTGCAAAAAACAGTTGTTTTAAACAGTGCTTAAATCATGTTTTAAACAGGACCTGTTTAAAACATGCCAACCCTGGATAAATTTAGTCGTAAATCAAGTAATTGTTAACAAGTATTGTGGGACATACTTCAAGACGACTGCAACGTTTCATGCATAAAATAAACATTGTGGGACATGCTTCAAGACGACTGCAACGTTTCATGCATAAAATAAACATTTATGGGACATGCTTCAAGACGACTGCAACGTTTCATGCATAAAATAAACATTGTGGGATATGCTTCAAGACGACTGCAACGTTTCATGCATAAAATAAACATTTATGGGACATGCTTCAAGACGACTGCACCGTTTCATGGCATAAAATAAACATTTATGGGAATGCTTCAAGAAGAATGCAACGTTTCATGCATAAAATAAACATTTATGGGACATGCTTCAAGACGACTGCAACGTTTCACGCATAAAATAAACATTAGAGATGATTCTCATGTTTTGCTGGCACTGAGTAATGGTTAACAAATAAATGCTATCCTGAAGTAAAAAACGGATGCTTAAAAGGTTGTTGTTTGGTTTTTTCTGTAATAGTTTATTAGTATGGACCAAATAATCAAACAAAAAGATAATGAATTTGAAAAGTGAATAATAGACGCATCTGATAATTCTTTTAAATGGTATAAAAGTGGATTTAGAAGTCATAATAAATATAATTCATTCAACATTATTCCCACTGTTGAAAAAAGCCACTCTCAATCCAGTGAAACCGAAAACTGATCACCTTGCTTTGAAATGAATGCTCATGTCGAATATTTAGAGAAAGCAGCTCCATTACAATAATCGATAAAAATACTTCGAATCACATTTAACACAAAACTAATCTCAACGAACCATATCTACGATGTTCTGAAAAGAGGATCATCAAGACTTGCCTGTTTACGTCGTCTTAAGAGTAACACAAATTCGCATGATAAATGAAAACACAATTTATTCCATCTTCGACTACGCCCCACCTTGTTTTCTGGTAATATCCGATTTCCTGGACAATAAAATCACAAGATTACTTAAAAGAGCCGAAAGGACAATAATTTTTGGAACATTTAAATCCAGACGAAGATCCATTTCACACTAATTCCGTAGACTACATCTATCCAGCAAATTAGTTCAAGTGTTATCAACGTATCCAAGCCTTCACCTCACAACCCAACCTGAACGCTTGCAGTACACTAAAAAATGTAGAATGGGTAAATAAAAAATTGAGTTTAGACGGAAACCATTTCTGTCATACATGATTAAGTACCTAAAAAACTAACGACTTCACGTGATCGCGTTATGTTCACACTGTATTCCTTTTATCCTTTGTAAATAATATTATTTTAATTTAATAAACATTAACTTACTTACTTACCAAATTTCATGCTCAACTTGTTTTTATAACACAGATCTTGAAAGTATTTCAAACATGGCAACTTTCGTTAAGCAAAATTAATATACTAGTGTGGAAAACAAATGGTCAACAGAAATATGCGGAGAGCGGACCATGCGTTACGGACGGCGGACGGAACGTACAGACGACACAAAAATAACCTATCCTGGAAATAACATGCTGAATAAAAAGCAATTGGGAACTTCTCTGTCTATCTCAAGATGCCGCAGAATATTTTTAAAGCGATCAAAATAATTTTTTTTGTACTTAATTGAGACGCACACAAATAAATTAGATATTAAGAGAAAATAGCCAGGCATGTATCGAACACATGATTCATACAAACTCAAGTACTACTTAAAGTAGTCCTTGTACAAACCTAAAGACTACAAACTTTGTACATATTGAATTAAAATCTAGCACTGTTATGCCTACTGCGCAGATAGTTCAACAATTATAACTTAATAATACAGCCACTGATTTTGTAACGAAGGTACAAAGTTGGCTACGGAACACAATTTGGTGACGTGTAGTGTAGCTGAAATTCCTCTTCCGGACAAGTACATCGTCCGTTTATGTGGACGTCCGGAAAAATGCGGTGATGCGATATATGGATAATTGAGAGCACGAATAGTAAAAATCGTTAACATGTTAATTGTAGCAATGTATAAAATAATAATTCCAATTAATAATAGTAGGAGAAACTTACAAATCAACATTGTAAATATGAATGCATTTTAGCAATTATTAAGTATGCTTAAAATATAAAACTAAGACCTTCCGAGTACACGACATTACAAGCCGGGTCGAGTCGAGTACCTGGCATGACTCGATTCAAAATTTAAACATTAACAGATTTCGAGTCAGATCGTGTTAGTTCAAGTTTTGTTGATTTATTATTGAATAGTACACTGTATGTTTACTTAATTGAAAACAATTATAAAATTTATAATTGAAAAACGTCTCTACAAAACTTTTTTTCAGGGTAATTAGGGTTGAACCATATTCATTATCAAATCATCGTTATTAACACCAAGATGCTAATTCATTGATATTACGTTGATAGTTCTTCCTTGGAAATTGGATATACTAAAACTGCATTAGCAAAGCTGGCGATTAAATCGCCGCGATATCAAGTAAGTAAAAAAACTTCACACTTTATTCAATTGATATTCAATAAGTTTTCCTTTCATTAATTTAATAATATCAACATTAACTTCTTACAATAATGATCAATTACACGTTTTTAGCCAATTACAAATGTAACTGCTAGAACCCACTTTTCCTACTTGAAAACAGTTAATTTAATGGTTATTTTAAAATTATATTTATAGGCTTATGTGCGTAGACAAGAATTGGGATTCGAAATTCGAATAGAAACAAATTTTAAGAGACTGAGTAGAAGAAAAATATCCCGACTCGCAGGGTCCTAATAATATGGATTGATTATTTGGATTGTAATTTTAATGTAGATTGTTCAGATAACATGTTTTTGGAAATTATATTGTCTGGATAAAAAACTTTCAGGAAATTAAGGATTTTACTGAATATTCTTTTGCAATTATTTGTCTAACTTCTAGAAGGTTCATGTGTGCAAAGGTTTTTACATAAACGTAGATTACCGAAAACCTTGTTTCGATTTCAAGTCTAGTGTAATATATATATATATATATTTTTTTAGTGACTGACACTGGTGAATGAACTATAAAAAAGTTAGTAAAAAAGCAAAATATACGTAAGGCTTAGCAGCTGTTTGACGCGGTCGTCGAGATTCGGGAACTTGGATTTTCCTTTTTCATAAAAGAGATCAGCAGCATTGTGGATTTGATCCACAATAGCCTGAATCTCATCAGAAACCTCAATTGATAGCATTTCAATCTTTTTATCGTAGACGTACTGTTTGAGATCATTTCCTTCTCTAGTAACTGCTAAAAGTTTTGCATCGTCGAATTCAGAGAGTCGATCCACAAGAACATTCAACGCTTCGTGATAATTAGCTTTATCGGTAGGTGATGCGGTTAAACCTTAAAAGGTATATTACAAAAAATTGTACAGTGTTATTCACAGGAATCCTATAGGAAACGTCTCATGGGATCGGATGAGACTTTCTAGGTATAGTCCTATTTAGTAGAGACTAACTTTCATAGATTCAAGAAATTTATTCCATTTTAATATTATAATAGGAATCGAGTGGGACGGGGTGGGACAGGCCATTGGACAAGCCTGATAATGCATACATACAATGTGTGTGTGAAATGAGAAACGTACAAATAAATTTAGAAGTTGCATTTGAAAGATTATGTACTTAGAAATTGTACGTAAGTCACCCTCATGTCAATCAATTGAACCATTTATAATTTAACGGTTAAAAACGTAGATTATTTTGTAAATGAAATATTTAATCTTTTATAATACTACTGATGGAAAATCAAGAAGAAATCAATGCCACTGCTATTACATATATATATATATATATATATATATATATAA
>CABFPE010000011.1:344266-359216 GCA_900660155.1 Hofstenia miamia | reverse complement strand
TTCAACTTGCTGCAAACTTAAATTGGACTGGACATGTGTCTTTGCGTCTCCGCAAAGCTAATTCCTCGCTATTTGCCCTTTTCCGTAATGTTCCTTTTAATACCTCGTCCGCTGTGAAACTCTCTTTGTTCAAGTCCATTCCTCGCGCCATTCTTCTCTACGCGTCTCCTTGTTGGTGGCCTTCTCGTGCTTTGTTCCACTCCATGGAACGTTTCCAGAAACGCGCTTTCAAATGGATTTCCTCTTTGGACTATAAAGACGCTCTGCTGAAATTCTCCACTCTCCCGCTGTCACTCTACTTCCATGCCTGTGATCTCCTTCTGTTCAATCGACTACTGACTCGCAAATTGGATCTTGATCCTTTTGATTTCATTAAGTTCTCCAATTCCTGCTGCACTCGCTCTGATGATGTTGTCACCTTCTCCATTCGTCGTACAAAGAAACATCGCACCCTTCACTCGTTTTTCAATCGTGCTTGTACTGCTGCTAATTACATCTTGACTCGCAACCCTCCAACAGCGATTGATTTCTTTTCCCCACCACCGAGCTTCAAGAAATCTTTGATGGCTTTCCTCTTTGCTGAGCCCTTCTCCGACTTCGCCTACTCTTCCATTTGCTCCTATTTCATCTCCTGTGACTGTCCTCGCTGCCGTAAAACTTGACTTGTTTTTATTTTCTTGTTGTGTATGCCTTCAGCGGCTAAATAAAGTCATTGATTATTATTATTATTATTACTATCGTTAAGCACAAAATTCAACCACTTGTCACACAAATTCAGGTCTGGCGAATAAGGCGATTGCTTGACGAGTGTTATGCCCCGCTTAGTAAAAAACATCTTTCAAATGAATTGAATTTTTTCTAAGCAAGCGTCATTTTTTACTGTTGATTGCACAAAGTCAACATGACCGCAACTGTCCATAAAGGTACCAGGCGTAATAGGATTCTATGCCGAATAGTCCATTGTCAGTGTAAGCTATTGCCAACATTACTTTTTTGGCGTTGGAGTTATGGATGAGATTTGTGAACGCTTATCATCTTTTTGTTGAGGTTTCATCGAAGTAGACAATTGTCTCATCCTCGGTTACATTCTTCTCAAATACACTGGCTCCAAGATCATCAATCTGCGAGATAATGTTTTGTGCTAATTGAACCCGAGCCTCCCCGTTTGCTTCTGTCGTCATGTACGGCACCCATGCCGAATAAACTGTGCGTAATTTAAGATCGTGCCTGAAGAATAGCGTGAATTATGTCGATATTGAACGAAGTAAAATCTGCTAAATCACGTATTGATAGGGTATTATCTCCTTCAATAAGTTGCTTGACTACAGCAGTATTGTATGTAGTTCGAACTGTAACCGGTCTACCTCACCGAATTTCATTACAAAAAAAGTTTTGTTGATCTGAATGATATTCGCTTTGCCCATCTGGCGATAGTACTGTAGCCAGGCGTAAGATCTCAAGTAATACTTTGTAGATGAGCGTGTATGTCCGCTGAAGATAATTCATGTTGATTTTCTGTATAACATACATTTTTAATGATTTTTTCGATATTTTCATTTTCGCGTTGCAGTAGACAAACCACCGCTACTAATCTATGGATAATTAAAAAAAGTTATTACCAGCTAACAACATGAACAATATACATGCATATACGTAACATGACAACCAATCAGAAATTACTTTAATAATTAACCAATCACATCATTTGTTTTGTCTGGAATTACATTCTCATTACTTACTGAACGCAGCAATATATTCTTGCTAAAAAGGTTTCATCAGCATCAAACACAGTCGCTCGTAAATATAGACGGCTAGCATAAAGAAATTGAACATTGGCAAATAGCAACAGCAACATTGACAAAAAGGTCTTGAAAATTCAAGCAAAGAATTCTTGAATTGCAAAAACATCCACAAAATTTTAGTTATCAAAATGGATTAAACTATGATTAGACAATAAAAAATCTAAAAATGTTGATTTCAGGAATGGCAATTACATATAACTCTCTAACTTAGTGTATAAAAAGGGGAAAACTTACCAAGTAATTTAGGTTTTTTCTCTTGCTTACATTGATGATGATAATCTTCAACGAGCTGACGATAAACATGTCTTTTATCACAATGGTGTACCTCATCGAAAACAATACAACTAGCTTCCCCCCACTTCAAATCTCCTTTTACTATCAAATTATTGAATGTTGCTAAATTTTAGTAAAAATAAAGGAAAAAATATTTTTTAAAATTCATTATTCATTATAAATTATACTTACCAGCGGTAAACAACAGAACATTGCACTTGTTAACATCATAAATGGATTTTGGCATATCAATATATTGTTCCCCAGCAAAAGCTGCTACCTAAATACATGAAGTAGAAAAGTATTAAGACGATCAATCACTAGCACCCAGCATTGCAACAGACAGACATTGATGGTTTTTGTAGAAGCTAGACAAAACACAAAAAGTCAATATTTATGCATTGCTAATATTTGTGTTCAAGCTGCAAAAATATATTTTAGTTCAGACATGAAAAAAAAATTTCATTTACAAGAAAAAATATTCAAACTAATTTTAGATGAAAACAGCTAAAGCTGGACAACACCCATGAGCACTTACCCATGAGAACAGTGGCCCATTTGTTTGAGAAATTAATAAGTTCAATTTTACAAACAGCAAACACAAATCAATAAATTAATCAAACCAGTTAAAGTTATATATTAATTTCATTAGTTTAAATATTAGAAGAAATATTTGGGAAGCAGTGCACATGGTTTAATAAAAAATTGGGGTATATTAGTAATGGTAAATAAGTAAATTTAATAGCAAATTTTATTGAATATTTAAGTAAGTATTATACAGTATAAATCTTGTTAAAAATTCTGACAGTCAAACTTCCCACTATAATGTTCTTCCCAGATACCTGGTCTTGATACGTTTCAAAGTCCTCCACTTCATTTCCACAGTACAAACAGGAATTTACTTTTGCTAAGACAAAATCAAAGAATTTATTGTTCAAGAAAACAATTACTTAAATGACCAAGGAAATGGAGATTTTGGATTATATATTTACTTCCAGAAAACCACTTAAAGATCTCCCAGAAACTTGCGAATTTGATAATTTTTTTGTGATCATGGACGTTAGTTTAACAAGCGTAGATTCACGATTTACAAGCCAAGATGAAATTTTGCAAAAAGGTTCTAGATTAATCTGTAAAATTTTTACAAAAATTCAGTTGAAAAAACCAATTTTATAGCTCTGACAACTGGTATACTCTCGCTTTATGTCAATGAAGAAAGTATAGAATCTATCAAATTCAACACAAAGCCCATATTGATTCTAAACGAAGAGAAGAAAACTGGTTATTATAGATATTGAGATTGAAAAAGTGTAGTGATTAAATTTATAAAAGAATGATGTGAAACCTTGAATTCTGGCCCCAATTCGCTTCGGATGTAGTTGCACTGCTGAAAAAGCAAAAGAACTCGATCGGTTATAAAAAAGACAAATCTTTTTTCATTCAACTTCAGCATTTCTTTGATAACCATCACTGCAACTAATGTCTTACCAGTACCTAAAAACTGTACTCAATAGATTTAAGTTAAGGATTACACACAATTCAAATAGACCTGGTAAATTTCAGTGATTTGGTTCAACAACAAATCATGCACATAATTAAGCCCTCAAACTCTACACATCAAAGCATTGAGTCACAAATAGCATGCTATGACAGAAAATAGATCATAATTTAAACAAACTCTGAACTTGCGCATAGACTCATTTTTTTATTCAAACATCTCTGCCATATGAAATGTAAGTATAACTACAAAAGTAGGACGGTAAATGGAAGATGGCCTCCGAAAGACAAATAGTTCTAAAAAGTGATTTCAAACAATTTGAAAAAATATTTGTTCATATTGGATACCCAATATTCAAGTGAAACAATCTTAAGCGATACATGTAAATAATGCTTTGAAGAAAACCTTTTTCTATTTATGTGTAATTAAGACAAAAATATCAATGATGCTATGTTCTCTACAAAAATATGCAAATACAGCGCACGAACAATGTGTACTAGGTTATTGTAAATTGTGATTTGGTACAAGAATTACCTGTTGGTAAGTAAGTAATTGATGAACCATCTACACTCATGATTTTGTCGAATAGTTCAACTTGATAAGGTCGAGGAGTGCTAGCGAAAATGTAAGGCTCATTTATGTTGGATGTTCGCCAAACACGTGTTCCACATACCTCTCTAGAGTGCTCCAGTGTTGACCAGATATGTTTCTTACCTTTATAATGTTGTTTGGCAGTTTCATGGGAAGTGTGATTAATGTCACATGCTTCACAACATCGAAGATCGTAATCCTTCATATCTAAACATAGTCACTGCAAAAGTTTGAGAAAAAAATTTCAACATTTATTGCAGTTTCAGGATTGGTATATATAATTATGATGAAGGATTATTAGCCGCTGAAGGCAAACACTACAAAAATGTAAGAACAATAGTCAAGTTTTACGACAACGAGGACAGTCACAGGAGATAAAGTAAGAGCAGATGGAAGAGTAGGCGAAGAGGGAGAAGAGCTCTGCAAAGAGAAAAGACATGAAAGATTTATTGAAGCTCGGCGACGGGGAAAAAAATCAATGGCCGTTGGAGGGTTGAGAGACAAGATGTAATTAGGAGCAGTACAAGCACGATTGAAAAACTAGTGAAGGGTGCGATGTTTCTTGAGTCGACGAATGGAAAAAGTGACAACATCATCAGAGCGAGTGGAGGGGAATTAGAGAACTTAATAAATCAAATGGATCAAGATGCAATTTGCGAGTGAGCAAGCGATTGAACAGGAGGAGATCACAGGCATTGAAGTAGATTGACAGCGGGAGAGTGGACAATTTGATACGAGCGTCTTTGTATGTCAAGGGAGAGACAAATTTGTAAGCACACTTCTGGAACAGTTGCATAGAGTGGAACAAGGCACGAGAAGGCCACCAGCATAGAGAAAATAGCGCAAGGAATGGACCTAAACAGCAGAGGGGGAATTAAACGAGACATTGCGGAAGAGGGCAAAGAGTTAGGAATTAGCTTTGCGCAGACGCAAGAACACATGTCCTGAGCAATTTAAGTTTGCAGCAAGTTGAAATCCAAGATGAGTATGATGAGGAGAAAAACTTATATTATTGTTGAAGAGTAGGATCCTTCGCACATTATCTTAATCGGGTATCTCTGTAGACTCAAGCAAAGAAACACAACATGTAGATTGAAATAGAAGCAATTACAAAGGTAAGATGGTAATTGCTTCTGAGGATGTTATTAAGTAGGTCTAAGCTGTGATTTCAAACAAATTGAAATTTATTTTGTTCACGTGAAACATGATTTAAAGCTTTATTTGTAAATAAAGACGTTGTCAGTTGAAACATTTTGATTTGATAAACAATAAAACTTCAAAATATGCAAATGCCTATCGATCCATTTTGTCAGAATTTTCTGTACAATCGGGGTGACACTAAAAGACGCCGCAATTAATGTGATCGCCGCCTAAGCGGTTATATCGTTTACATGTAGTTCAAATAAAATGGGTTATATAACAATGTCTTGAGGCACACACACCCAATTTGTATATAGGTAACCAGAAAATTATTAATTAATTCAGTTGCATCCTCTTGAAATTCATATTTTTCCCTTTTGTCTTCTAAAATATCACAATTCATAAAATTAAATGACTTGCTAAAATCAAGACGGGACAATTCAACAACATTTATTTTAGATATATTGAGCTTCATTTCTGTGGAGGAAACAATATTTTATCAGATAAAATATTTTCTTGACACAATTTACTGGTTGAATTGGATGTGTAATTGCAATAAGTCTATAATTTTTAGTATTAATAGGATACCCTCTTTTATATATTGGCGTATTATCTGAATTTTTTTAAGAAGATTTGGGAATTCATTATCAATACATTTTTACCCGCAATATCTTTTAACACATTCACAGACGCTGACGGGTATAGAATCCATGTTGAATTTGTACTCCTCTCAACAACCAATGAGCACCAGCATACATATCTTCTCTAATAGAAAGTGCTTTGAACAATAATAGCTGGTCCAAAACAATCATACTTACTAATATCTAATAACACTTAGCAATGACGTCTCTTCACGTACTTCAATTCTTTTTTACTTTTAAATTTGAACGACTATAGCCGTTCGTGCTAATTGGACCAGCATGAAAAGCTAAGGCGAGCGTAATTGAGTTATGTATTGCGGTATATTTATTAATAGAGATATTTTTACAACATGAGTTAATTCGGCAATACTTGCAAGTCTAAAATTCAACAATTGATTTTTTGGGCTCCATTGGTGATATACATACATGTAAAACGATTAAAAATATCCCAAAATATTGAAAACTGTTAGTTTCTTTAGGCGGACATTAACAATACAGACTGACGGAATATTTGATCTTAAGAGTAATTATATAAATATAGCAGAATCCGTCGAATTTTATTTAAAAAACTCTTATTTTGTGTGGATGTTTTACAAAGATACCGACATTAAACAGTGAGTATATGATATATAAATTATAATAACTTTGTTAAAAAGGAATTCTTGTGCAATTCAAATGCTTCAAGAAATAGTGCAACGTAGCGTAGTTATGCAAGTAATTTAACAAACATCGTTGATGGTCTTTTATGCTACATTGAGCACATGCACACATTTAATTTGAAAATCACTCATAAAGCAAAATTTAATGCAAGATCTCAGTGATGTGTTATTCCCTGTTCAGAAATATATTCAAAACTTTAGGATACTGGCAAAAGACATTTTTAAAGAAACTTTCACTGCAGGGGCAACAGTAAATCATTATATAGAATGCTTTATCTTTCTTGACATTTCCAAAACTTTTGATAGGCTCCCTCATTCTATTTTTCTTGACAAATTAAGTTTATTTGGCTTTGATGGTGATTTCCAGTGGATCTCTCCCTTGCCTTACAAAGACGCTCTTCTCAAATTCTCCACTCTCCCGCTGTCAATCTACTTCAATGCCTGTGATCTCCTCCGGTTCAATCGCTTGCTCACTCGCAAAATGGATCTTGATCCTTTTAATTTCATTAAGTTCTCTAATTTCCGTTCCACTCGATCTGATGATGTTGTCACCTTCTCCATTCGTCGTACGAAGAAACATCGCACCCTTTACTCGTTTTTCAATCGTGCTTGTACTGCTCCTAATTACATCTTGTCTCTCAACCCTCCAACGGCCATTGATTTTTTCCCCGTCGCCGAGCTTCAATAAATCTTTCAAGTCTTTTCTCTTTGCAGAGCTCTTCTCACTCTTCGCCTACTCTTTGCCCACTTCCACAATGTCCCGTTTAATTCCCCTCTGCTGTTTAAGTGCATTCCTTGCGCTATTTTTCTCAATGCTGGTGGCCTTCTCGTGCCTTGTTCCACTCTATGCAACTGTTCCAGAAGCGTGCTTACAAATTTGTCTCTCCCTTGACATACAAAGACACTCTTCTGAAATTGTCCACTCTCCCGCTGTCAATCTACTTCAATGCCTGTGATCTCCTCCTGTTCAATCGCTTGCTCACTCACAAATTGCATCTTGATCCATTTGATTTCATTAAGTTTTCTAATTCCCCTCCACTCGCTCTGATGATGCTGTCACTTTCTCTATTCGTCGTCCCAAGAAACATCGCACCCTTCACTCGTTTTTCAATCGTGCTTGTATTGCTGGTAATTTTATCTGGACTCTCAACCCTCCAACGGCCATTGATTTCTTTTCCCCGCCGCCGAGCTTCAAGAAATCTTTCAGGTCTTTGAGCATTTCTCCCTCTTCGCCTACTCTTCCATTTGCTCTTACTTTATTTCCTGTGACTGTCCTCGTTGTCGTAAAACTTGGCTATTTCTCTTACATTTTTGTAGTGTTTGCCTTCAGCGGCTAATGTATCCTTCATTATAATTATATATACCAATCCTGAAACTGCAATAAATGTTGAAATTTTTTTTTCAAACTTTTGAAGTGACTATGTTTAGATATGAAGGATTACGATCTTCGATATTGTGAAGCATGTGACATTAATCACACTTCCAATGAAACTGCCAAACAGCATTATAAAGGTAAGAAACATATTTGGTAAACACTGGAGCACTCTAGAGAGGTATGTGGAACACGTGTTTGGCGAACATCCAATATAACAGCCTTACATTTTCGCAAGCACTCCTCGACCTTATCAGGTTGAACTATTCGACAAAATCATGAGTGTGGATGGTTCATCAATTACTTACTTACCAACAGGTAATTCTTGTACCATCACAATTTACAATAACCTAGTACACATTGTTCGTGCGCTGTATTTTCACAAGAAACATCGCACCCTTCATTCGTTTTTCAATAGTGCTTGTACTGTTGCTAATCACATTTTGACTTTCACCGACAGCCATTGATTTTTTTTGCCCGCTACCGAGCTTCAAGAAAACTTTGATGTCTTTCCTCTTTGCTGATCCCTTCTCCAACTTCGCCTACTCTTCCATCTGCTCCTACTTTATCTCCTGACACTGTCCTCGCTGTAATTATACCCTTCTTTTATCTACTGTTTTTCCAACATCTCATCTTCAGTGGCAGCTTTATGAGACGCATACTTTCATCTTGCATAATATTATATTGCAAAAGTGATGCACTGTACAAACTGTACAAACTGACGCTTTCTGTCTTTAAGAATAAAATACTTTAGTTTATACTGAGAGATTGACATTGATGACTAAATTTGCTGAGATATTGAAGAATAAAGAATTTGTGAAAATGAGTTTGACCTATAGTCATCTTTTTCAAACTTTGATGGAAGAAAGGCTGACCTTGCCAAATTGCAGGTAGTAACAAAACTTTAGCTTAATGTTCATCTGAGCAAAACGGACTATATTTAAAAAAAATAATTCAACAAAAATGCAATTATGGCTACATCGGCATTTCAGGTCCGATGATCAATTTCTAACGTAGTGAAAAAGAATTAGTACCCAATTAAGTTTTGATACATAAAATTCAGACTTGAAAATATTGTTATTCTAATAGATGATGACCAAAAACTCTAAAAAACAGTTTGAGATAACCTGTAGTTGACATTACTTTCATTAATTATCATAAAAGAATGAAATAACAGTGTATTTCAAAAACACCATGCATGGCTTACTGAAATATAAAACCTACAGCAGAAAGTTTCATCGGCATCACGATTGAAAAAACAGTTGAAGAACACAGTTGAACTAAGCACAGAAGGGCTTAGGCAAATGTCCATTAAATTTAATGCTTATAATGCTTTATATGGATTAGGCAATTTAGACTCAAAGACAGATAAACTCTATAAATGCAGTCTATTTTAAACACGAAAAAAAACGTATTTCTATATTATACTACACGTTATATAGTTTATTAAGATAATTCGTGACTATTAGACAGTAAATTTAATTAAAAATATGATAATTATCTACACAGGTTTACAAATATATTTCGAAAACTTTGTTTTACGCCATTGGAATCCTTAGCGTGATTAAATCATTGTGTTTAACAAAATGAGATGCAAAAAAATTAGACAAATTTGAAATAGTTATGAGACGAAAATGTCTGATTCTTGAGGCATTACAGCCCAAACCTAGATTTCTTTAGTATTAATGTTTCTAACTGTCAAGTAGACTTATGTAAAACCATTTAAGTGACGACCCAAAACGCAATGAAAATCTAATATTGCAACAGATATTTTAAATGTGTGGAAAAACGATTAGACAATTTTCTGGCTAAAACAAAGACTTTTCTGGAAGAAAATATAATTTTGAACGACCTTGGATAAAAATAAGCCTATTTTTATATGCTGAAAATAGATTGATTATCAAAAAATGCTGAAACAGCATACTTTCAATCACTCATTATATTTTTCCATCTATTTGACTATTAGTAGGTCGACATAAGCTAGTTAGGCCTCTTTTTATGAGATATTCAACTACTTTTAGCTTATATATCAATAAAAATAGATCATGAAGAATTGCAGTTAATGACTTTAAATATATATTTGAAAATTCAAATTTTTCAAGAATTTTTTCAATTTTTCATATACATGCATTATTTTGTAATTCAACCAAATAACTCGCGAACACTTATTGAAACCTTGTTTACTAATTAACACCATTTTCTAGATTAATAGCATTATGCCATTTTTCATACATTTCATATAACGTAATAAAAATCCATGAATACCGTTTTAAACATGTGTATGATTTTTATTTACCATCACATTCTGCACAAATTGAAACTAGAAATTTAACAATCCCGGTATTCACTCAAACCCCAAAATTGTCAATTCTAGTGCCGAAAATGACAAAAAATCGCGAATTTTTTTGTTTCTATTTATTTTCCCATAGATTATATCAATAATTGATGCAAGACTTAATTCAATATCAAACATGTTTAAAATCACACTCTAAATAGAGAATACTTTTTAAGAGAAAACAATGCATATAAATACCTTCATCGATCTGTCTCGAAGAATATGGCAAATTAAGATGTGCGTGCATGTGTTCATTATATGGATCGGCCTTAAGAATGATGTTACATATACAGCACTGAAAATTCTTGGCAGAACTAGAACTACTAACTTTTTTCGCATGAGACTTACTTTGCAAATGTATCTAAACATACGAATTAAAATATTTAAACGCATAGGCATTGTTAATACCTGAAACTGAGACGGAGTGTCACTTGATGTTTTGCAAACGTTGCACGTTAACTTTTTCTTCCTTTTTAAAAGTTCAACGACATCGTCATTAACAGAATCTTTTGTTGAAATTAATTGCCCATTTGTTTTAGTAGTTGAGGCATTATTTCCACTATCAATATTGGAACTAGAGGATCCTTTAGAAGAATCGTTTGTTGAAACTACACAAGGCCGCTGTAATTGAACATTTGTTTTGCTAGTTGAGGCAATATGTCCACTGTCAAAGTTGGAACTAGAGGATCCTTTAGAACTATCGTGTGACGAAACTACACAAGGCCGCGTTAATTGAATTTTGGCCTTACAAGATAATGAATTAGATGCACTATCAATGTTGGGACTGGTGGATACCGTGGAAGAATCATGTGATGAAACTACCATGGGCCGATGACATTGAATATTTGCTTTACTAGATGAGGTACTCGATACACTAGCAACCTTGGGATTAGGTGGAGTAAGTTCTAATTCATCTAAAATGCGATGCACCTCTACAGGATCGACTACCATATGCCTAAATTTCTAGAAATGTACGATAAAAATGATTGTTAATCTAATTCAAAAAAGCCGTTGCAAAAGTAGGTTTACAATCAATAATTACGTAAAAGTTGTGTATTTCCTGTGTGAAATTAATTTCAATACATACACATTATTTCTCAGGAATTTTAAAAGAATAGTTACATTAAGTTGCATTACAAATTTAACAGTTATTACATTTTACCTCATTATAATTTCTGCTGATCTGATAAGAAGCAAATCATGGAAAAAATTCTCCATTTGAAGGCCAAAGAAATCGATCTCTGTTAAAATAAAAGAAAAAGATTAAACCATTCGGGAAAAAAGTGAAATCATTTAAATACCACCAATCAGCATGTCAAAAACTGTTGCAATCAACAGGTTCATTTATTGAATTATCAAATCGTAGTAGACATGGAAGAGTAAAAGTAGTAAATATTATGAAAAGAAAACCAAAGGCAGAAATTGCAAAAGAAGTGAAGAGCTCAACAGAAGAACAGTTTCATAAGAGGACCATAAACAAGAAGCAAATTTTTCAGAGAGTAATAGTGAAAAACCTTTGCTTAGTAAATTTAACAGCAAAAACGACTGAATATTGCAAAGAAATATGTCAATGTGGCTCCTCGGGTGATAGATCGTATAATATCCGGAGACAAATGTAAAATTTACACCAACAATTACTATGGTCATATATTTACAAGAATGGCAGGTGAAAAACTTGAAAAGGAAATGATAGAAGAGAATCTGAAGCATACCTTATCATTAATGGTCTGAGAGTTCACATATAAGAGAAAACTGCTAATTGTGCACTACCTTGCAAATCATTAGTGAGGAATTGTTTATCACTGTTAATGACCATAACATTTGACCATTCAAATTCGTGAACGATAATGCTGTATACCATCAAAGATTGTGAAAGCTTTTCACTATGACAACCAAATCAATTATTTCTATGATTGGGCAAATCGTAGGCCCACTGTGCAGATAAAAAATTGAATATTGGTCCAATATTGATGTTGAGTACATAAAATGCTCGTATCAAACGTGGCCATAAAGCATGTTAAATGCATAAGATTAATAAGAATGTATATTGGAAAAAAAATCAAATTTTTAAAATTTGTTTTTTTGCTTGTAAACGTATTTATGCAACAAGAGATTTTTGCTTTTAATATATTTACGGTTGTGCAAATAAATTTTGAAATTAGCTATTTTTGACAAAATTATGTCATTAATTTTTTGTACATAATTATCCCAGAATGACTGTGCATAAAATATAAAATTTGCTTCTAGACATACTTTTGCAACAGACTGTATATAGAATTCAGAATAGTTACATATTATACCCACAATAAAAACTATTGAATTGCTAAAAATCAAACATTATATCATTGCAAATTTGCAGATATCGTTGCTTGCTTGATATTACGTGTGAAAAAACCTTAAAAAAACTATACTTAATGCTGTTGAAGTGTGCATGCACTTCAAATATAGAGAAGTGAAAATTTATTCAAAATATTTCATGAAAATCATTTATGACAAACATTGTATAGCAGTTTATCTTATAATTTATGGTTACTAATTCTTGAAATAGAAATGAATCATTAAAATACAATCTTGTAGCATAATGGATCGCAAAGCAAAAGCAGGTGCTTGGTCAGTCGCTTTCAATAATGTTGAAAGAGACAGCCTTAATTCAATGATTACTATAGTGATATTCCATTGACACCAACCGTGCATAGATGGTCAAACCGACTAAGAAACATGAATTGAGCAGAAGATTGGCAGAATACCAGACCAAATATATGTAAATGAATTGCATGAATATATAATGCATCAATGAAATACACTGAATATTAAATAGATTTAGGTTACATTATTGTATATTGAAAATGAAATTATACATATATTTCGCTGAAATTATCTCTTTAACTAGTATCCGGCTTCAAATAAAGGGAATCAAAGGATGCACAGCATTCAGAAATAATGTAAATATGTATCTTACATGTGTATAAGAGACAGATGTATTTCTTTGTATTCCCAAAATCGCGGCAACTAAGAAAATGCCAAGATTTTATAGGAATTCTACAGAGCTCAAATTTTGGAAACTAGTTGTTTAACACACTTCAACAAAAACAATTCACCAAGAACAATAATCAGTAACTCAGATAGTTCGAGATGTAGTCTGCTTCTTCTATTGGAACTAACAGTAGATATATCAAATCTTGAGACCGATGAAAAATCATAATCAATTATGACAAAAGATTTTGATTGTTTTTAGACAAACTATTAGGTCTAGGATTCATAATTTTTTCACAATCATAGAGTATCACATGAGACACTAGAGACATGAATTTCATTGTCTTAAACTCACTAGAAGAACTCTAAACAATAGGCCGACGTTAATTATTGCTAATAAAAGATCTGAGGCACAAAATCGTCTCTCGGATAAGTATTGCGGACGGACATTGACGAATGACAAGAAGAAGCTGTATTAGATCATGAGTAGGCCTAATCAAAGCTGCAGTGAATTGGTAATGGTTAGTTAAAAGCGGCCATGGTATATTTCAAATTCTAATTATATAATCAGCAATACATTAACTCACAATAGTTATTTCATAACTTACAAAAACTACTCAGAGTAAATTTCACCCGTAAAATGAATGAATTCAATTAAGCTAATTAAGCATGACAAATAAAATAAAAATAAAACAAAATGAATAAGTGAAAAAATTCTTCTTCACCCGCAAAATATTGCAACAAAAGAACTACATTTATTAGAATGTGCTAAATATTATAACATTGGGTATAATCGTAAAAAATTCAGGTATCTAATTTCTAGTGGCAAACCATTGTATATAGTAGAAAATCAAAAAGTGTAATTTTCAATATTTCTAAGAATGTTGATAAATTTAATCAACTGTTGTTAAAAGCGTTCCATATCGCCACATCCAATTATATTTTATCAAAAATGACGTCATATTTTCAATAACATTTCTAATCAATTATTTGCAGGGTTTTTTAGTGGAGTTCGAGTTAGTTGTCCGAGTTCGAGTTTTTACGTTTTGAATTCGAGTTTGAGTATTTTTTTAAAGAAAATTCCGATTTTGATTGAGCTTTTTCTAATTCCGAGTTTTTTAGGGCAAATAAACATTTATTTTACAATAATTCCAACTGATAAAGAAATTGAAATTTGAAATAATTTAATTTTTAAGGTATTTCAAGTAGATTTCAATTTTTGATGATTTCTCTTCCAGGTTTTTCTGATCAAGTTTTATCAGCTTATTTATTTGAAGTTGAGAGGTCTCAACATTCCAAGTTTGAAAAACCCTGAGTATTAGGCATACAGAGTTTACATCAACCTGAATTTACATAGATCAAAGAATTTACACTGACTGGAATTTATATCAACAAAATTTAAATTGACTAGACTCTAGTCAATGTGGTCCACAAAGGTTTCCTATTGTAGAATCGGTGGCTGGTAGATAAACTTAGCTAGAAACTTAGTGGACTCTGCAGAAGGTTTGATTAGCATTCAGTACAGCCATGATTCCAAGAAACAGGTTAACAGAGAACTAACATAACATAACTTATAGATATAACATTAATTCATCCAAGTAACCAAACTACTTTAGGTGCAACACCAGATGACCAATTCCTATGGCTTCCAGCCAAAGCAGAACAT
>CABFPE010000011.1:310642-321218 GCA_900660155.1 Hofstenia miamia | reverse complement strand
TATTCATCGATGGCAAGTTAACCATCACCAACATCTTCTTAAAGGGATCACCCATCCACACCCAGTTACAAGCCATACAGGACAAAATAGCGAATAGAAATCATCACCATGATCTGAGCTGGCGTATCGAATCCAGACAACATGACATTAAGTCAGGTCCAGGAATACTGTTCATTGTTTGTGGATCATGCCACGACCATGGGGTCTTTATGAGACAATTCTTCCTCCACTTCTACCCTGACACGGAGATCAGCGCTGAGGATGCACACACGTTGGACACCGACGCTATGATGACACTCATGGTAGCACTCAAAGGCCTGTGGCTTTATGAACATTTCTATGACACCTTCACCAGGCGATTGAACAACCTTCAGTGGAACTGTCCTATCAGCAATTGTATGCCAGCTATAAAATTCCTGAGGTTAAAGGATGAGGTGGTCACCCAAAGAGAGGTTCTTATGCAGATAACACGAGAAGCCAGCTACGTGGAAGTTACAACCTGGGATGGCAAACTTGCAACCAAAATGATCGTGGCCACTCAAAATATCGTCTCTGGGCCAGCCCTCCAGCTGCTAGCTGAAAATTAATTTGAGCAAGGGGGGCATGTAGAGTCGCTTGGGGATTCAGTTGCCTTTTATATCTTTTTAATTTATATTCATTGTATTATGACGTCATCATGACGTTTTCGATCATTTTTGATATTAGTTCATTGCTATTAATTTGATGTCCCCTTGCTGGTGCTTTTATTTGCTCAAATTGAATTTTACGAGGGAATTATAATTGATCATGTTAAACTACATTGCTATCTGAAGTATTGTAAACAAAGGCAGGTAATAACTGAATCTTTTGTATATAAACTGAGACAACTGTAGTGATCATTCAATAGACTTTGTCTACTCTTAACTGCCGTCTTTGCCATTGTATTTCTTATTTATCTATTATCTTAAATGAAACTTATTGCTTAAGATCAGCTACAATTCGGGAGTGCTTTCACTAGCATGGGGCGACACGTTGCTTCTGGGGGTCTTTTGATTACCCAGTCCGAATTGTGGTTCATTAAGTTATGTATACGGTTACGTATAAGGAAATAATAAATCTCTCGTTCGTATTTCAACACGTACATGCACTTATACAATCTAACACTGTGATGATACCATGCTGTTGGCTAGCACGAATATCTGGCAATTACAGATTATTTAATAGTGAGCTGAGAGATAACAATGAAAATGAGTTTGTATTTTTGAAGTGAGATAGAAATTAAGCAAGTGAGACAGATAGGGTAGCACCAGTCAATAGGTTAAGCACTTTACTCCTGGATGTTCTGCTTTGGCTGGAAGCCATAGGAATTGGTCATCTGGTGTTGCACCTAAAGTAGTTTGGTTACTTGGATGAATTACCAATGTTACATCTATAAGTTATGTTATAAGTTCTATGTTACCTGTTTCTTGGAATCGTGGCTGTACTGAACGCTAATTAAACCTTCTGCAGAGTCCACTAAGTTTCTAGCTAAGTTTATCTACCAGCCACTGATTCTACATGGCGACCATGACAGGATGCTGACATGATACCTATTTAATCCCGTTGTTTTCTTTTGATGGTTTGGTTGTGAGTTGGTTTTCGTTTTGGTACGTATTAGCCGGGATAGTTGTTTCCCCTGATCAATGTATTCATTAACTTCCTCATCCTCAGAGGATGGCGACGCACTTCTGCATTTCTTATTTGGCTGATGTCAACTGTTAAATCTCTTGTTTGTTTTACTTGTTACTAGTGCTTTTTACGTTGGATTTATTACCAAGTACTGCTGTATTCATTTCCTCCCTTTTTGGTCTGCTAATCACTGTTACCCCTTGTAAGTATTTTTGTTTCGTTTCTGTGTGTGTGGGAGTGCTCCCATTGTCAGTTCTGAAAACTGTTGTTTTGTTCTTTACATTCCAATGGATTCTAGTTTGAGTTGTACTGTAATTTATTCTCCTACTTTTGGGACTCCTCCCACTCGGAGTGTCCCCTGTGCAAGCCTGTGGTAGCCTGGACGTTGCCCCTTGCACTGTTGGATTGTTGTTGAATTTCTGTCCTCTGACTTCTCCTAATGTTCAAAGAATGGATGATAGCCATAATGCAGCCACTATCCCCTATAGCAACGCCAACACAAGTCCGTCATTCCAGAGAAATCCGCGACATATTTTAAACACTCAGTATGCTCCACCAATCCCAGTGCGCCCTCACAGTCATGCCAGTGGCCCTCCGCCTCACTTCGATGTGCACTTAGCTGAAATCGAGCACTTGCGGGACGAATTGTCACAGCAGGTGTCACTCAGAATGGAGAGGGAACGCCAGGTTGAATCTCTGCAAGCTGAACTCAACACCCAACATGTAGCCTACCAGTGTATGGAGAGACAGATGTTGGAGTCAACCTTTGCTCTCGAATTACAAATTCACGAATTGAAAAACTCTATGGATAAAATGAATTGCTGAGAAGATAGTTCACCTCCTTGATGCAGTCGAAACGATGAATACGTTACTCATGTCATGTTAAATGAAGCCCTGGATGAATTAGCTGAGAGAATTATCAGCAGAGTAGTTCAGCTCATTGGTGTGAGCCAGCCTCCTCCAGCTGCATCTTTGTGTGGAGTGTCCTTGTCTGTGCCTTCTGCTACTTCTCCCTCACACAGTCGACCTACCTTTGCTCAGGCCGCTCTCACTCAGGTCTCTACGTTAACAACTGGAGCAACTCCTCAAACTGGTTACGTTCAGCTGCTACCTGATCCAGTGAGTACAGCTGTCATTCCTGCATTCAAAGAACAGCATATGAGCGACGCTAGCCCATTCAATGAAGCATCTGGTTCTAAGAGTCAGCCGAGATATCGTGCGTCAATTCTCCCTCTCGAGTCACACGGGCAAGTACAAGTATACAGTAAGCATTCTGTTCTACCCAAGTTCACTGGGCAAATTGATGCCGTAGCCCAGTCCTTTGACGAATGGTTTTTTCTATTCGAACTAATGATGAAGCAGCATAAAAATTCACAAGAAACTGCTGTGTCGCAGTTTCCCCTGTATCTTAGCGGATTGGCGTACAACCAGTACATGATGCTCGAACAAAGCACCAAAACAGATTACCAGTTGTTGGTGGGCTTCTTTGAAGACCATTATCGAGCGCCGCATATTAAACATCAGTACAAGACACTACTGTGCGACATGTCTTTTAAATTTGGAGATGATATACGTAACTATATCACCCAGGTCAAACGCTTGTTTCGTCTGAGCAGTTTGTCGAAAGAATACTCTAAGCACGATTTGTTCTCTTATATCTGCCGAGGTTTCCCTGCGTCAATTAGAAATCGACTGGAAGTTTGGTGTGATCCTGAAGACAGCCTCCATGAAATTATCCATAAGGCTATTAGCGTGGTCTATATGCTTCAAAACTCACAGCGCATCAACAGCGACATTACTAAGTTCTCCGGAGTCTCCGGGGCAAAAAACTTCGAACTCAGGAAACCTGTCAAGAAGGCACTTGACTTGTCATCGGTGCGATGTTATACGTGCGGAGAGAAGGGACATTTGAAATCTCAATGTAAAGCTAAAATCCAGCTTGTCGCCGACGGTGAGGGCTTTATTGTTGAAGAACCTTTTACCAAAGCCCTGTGTGCTGATAACCTAGTCGATCTCGAAACCGATCATCCTACCACATCTCAAGATTTAAATTAGTTGGAGCGCCGCCTCCTGGAAAACGTGCGCCAGATCACAACGTACTAGTGATCACTCAGTTGATTAGAAAGAATTTAATTCCTGTCGAGATGAACGGAAATATCTTTAACACCACCGTGGACACGGGAGCAGCAGCCTCTATAATAAGCGACGAGTGTTGCAGAGAACTGTGTTTAAGCCGAGATTCATTGGATCCCTCTAGTGCGAAGCTGATCGATGCTTCGGGAAACCCGCTTTCTTTGAAAGGCAAGCTAACTGATGCTCCTATTAAAATTCACGCGGAGCCATTCGAGGTAGACCTGCTAGTGATAGATACGTCAAACCACCGTCTCCCGTACGATCTCATATTAGGGAATGACTTCTTGGAACGAAATTCTTGCGTTATCGATTTTAAGAATGGTACCATCTCCATTAAAGATCAAGAGGCAACACAGTTGGTCACGATCCCTGAGAGAGAGGTCGTCTTTGACTTGGATGAGCCCATATTTCTTGAATCAAAGCACTGGACGAGAGTAGCAGTCTCCTCTGACGTCAGCATTAATGGGGATGTCATGATATCCGGGCATAGAGGCAAGTACGTACGCGGAGTTTCCTTTTCGCCAGACTTGTGTAAAGTAATCCGAGGAAAGACATACGTCACAGTTCTTAATGGGTCGGCTTCTTTGGTAAAGATTGGAGTCCCTCAACTGCAGTTAATAGGAGTACCAGTGAAGGTCGAGAACATTCCAGTCACTTGTTTACCAATCTGTACTGCGGTGCATGACCTCGAAGCTCCCTCAAGTCCGGTAAAGGTGCCAATGGTCACCGAAAATTCCCATCCACATTTAACTTACAAGGAAAGAAGGTCTCTGTCATCTCTGCTTTACAGTAAGCATGAAGTCTTCAACTACGGTACCATCAGTGTTGGACAAGCGTTAGGTGAAGAGCATGCCATTGAATTAAAACATGATCGCCCGATCCGTCTACCCGTATGTCACGTGCCGGAAAATCTGAAACATGAATACGAGAAGATCCTAAGTGACCTAATTGAAAGTGGGATCATACAAGGGAGCAACAGTCCGTACGCTGCACCTACTGTGTTCATTCGCCAAGGTGAAAAGTATCGGCTCTGCATAGACTTTCACAAGCTAAACGATATCACCATTAAGGATGCGTACCCCCTGCCCAGGATCTAGCAAGTATAAATTCTTCTTGTGTTTGGACTTGTGTAAAGCCTACTGGCAGGTACCCATGCGCCCTGCTGACATTGTGAAGACTGCCTTCATCACTCCATACGGGCTGTATGAGTGGAAGTATATGGCCTTCGGTCTGTGAAACACGCAGGCTACCTTCCAGCGGTACGTCACGAAAGTTCTTAAAGATGGTGAAAACTTCCTTGCCCCAGGCGTTCTGGCTTATATCGACGACATTTTGGTTGCAAGCCATACTTTTGAAGAACATCTAGAGAAGCTTGGTCGAACCCTGGATTTATTGCACAGAGCAGGACTCAAGGTGAATGGAACTAAATGCGCACTACTTCAAACCAAAGTAACCTTCCTTGGTTGCGTTGTCTAGCCTGGGAAGATCTCAATAAAAAACAATGCAAATGACTTTTTAGACAAAATAGAAACGCCAAGAACCCGCAAAGATATTCAGTGCTTAATGGGCTTCCTAAACTATTATGGGATGTTCATTCTGAACCTCGCTGACAAAACAAGAACTATCTCTAATCTGCTGAAAAAATCCGTTGATTTTAAATGGACCTGGCAAGAGCAAGAAGCCCTTGACGGAATCAAAAGAGAACTCAAGAAAATACCGTCCTTAAATACCCCTGATTACACGAAAGATTTTATAATTGATTGTGACGCTAGCGCTGTCGCCATCAGCAGAATCCTCAGTCAGGACATCGACGGAATAGAGAGTCCGGTGCAATATTTTAGCTGGAAACTTAGAACATCCGAGAAGAATTATGGCGCAACTAAGTGTGAAATGCTCGCACTCGTAGAATCTCTGAAAAAATTTTGTTACTTTATCCTCGGCCATAAGTTCACTGTGTGAACTGACAATAGCACATTGGCTTGGTTAAAGAAATTCAGCGGTGACAGATCGACCATTGTAGCGAGATGGATCAAATACTTAAATGACTTCATGTTTACCATCAAACATTGCCCTGGAAAACTTCACTTAAACGCAGATTATTGGACGGCTCTTCCGAGCTACAAACGCGATCTCAAAAAGCCAGGTGGTGAAAAGGTACCCTTCTCCTTCATCCCACACACTGAGTATCAGTTGATACCTGAGGTAAGTGCTGATCAGAATGGAAAACCTATTCTCGCGATATCACTAAAAGAAGAGATCTTGGAAGAAGAGATTATTCGCTATCAGCATCGCGACTGGATCTTGGATCAGATATTGAAGAGAATGAAAGATCCCCATTTCCCCACTTCACCAGAGGTAAATCAATATTTCCATCGCTACAATTGGTGTGTAACAGATAAAGGTTTATTATATGCAAAGAGCAAACATAGCAATCGTCTAGCCATTCCAGAATACTTCAAGCGGGACTTAGTATGTAGAGTCCACGAGCGAGGTCACCTCCGCATTCTTCAAACCGAGAAGACTTTTAACTCTAGATAAGTGACCACAGGGATCCGCACTGCTGTAACCAACGTCATTGACAAATGTGAAAAGTGCCTGCTAAACAATATCCACCACTTCCCTCAGCAGTGCACTGCAATGGAATCGCAATTGGCGGAAGGCCCGAATGAGCTAGTGCATGTCGACTTGGAACAACTGTCCAAAGATGATGAGGGTTTTCAGCACTTGCTTGTGATTGTGGATCACTTCACTAAGTTTGCCCGCATAATTCCTCTTAGTAGCACCACTGCTGAGGTGGTAGCCAACAAAATCCTAAAAGAGTGGATCCTCAAGTATGGGCCGATGCACAAGCTAGTCTCAGATCGAGGCCCACAATTTGAGAGCAACCTTTTACGTGCACTAATGCTCGAACTGGAAATAATTCATGAGTTAACAACCGCCTACCACCACCAGGCTAACGGCTTGGTGGAGAGACTGAATCATACTCTCATTAAACTAATTCGAGTAGCACTGTCTCGAGCCGCCGGAAAGCAATGGAAGCGAATTATCAAAGGCGTTGAATATTTCTATAATACTTCAGTTCATGCGACAACTGGGATAAGTCCCTTCAAAGCTATGTTTGGCAGGGAAGCCGCCACCTCATTAGCAATGATGTTTCCAAGATACGCTGAGACTAATGTGGATAAGTACGTAAGCCGATTACTCACTGATATGCAACAATTCATTTAACAATTTGTCATAATACCAACCAATCTAGCATCCGGCAAAAGAAGAACTTCAATAAAAAATTATATGGTGAGCCTCATAAGCGTGGTGATAAAGTTTTCGCCTACTTACCCCGCATCACAACTGATAGCCACCAGGTACGGAAACTCGCTAACGATTGGCAAGGCCCATTTACAATCGAAAAAGTGCTTGATCACAATACATACACCTTAAACAACAGTAAAATGGTACACTTTCAAAGGCTTAAGAGAGCCATAAAAGACATAGAACATGTAATTATAGAGGATAATAATGAATTTATGTTAGTAGATAATGGTGTCGATGTATACAAAAAATATGATAATTTAACAAGTTTTTCCGAAGATGATTTTTCCGACACTGAGTACAATTGTGACAATGTAAATACTGAGCACTTAGAACCACGTACTCTCCCCCCAAGAAGGGCGAGAACTACTTATGATCCCAAAATTTGGGATTTAAATCTTATAACTACATTTAGAAATGAAACCGATAAACTGCAAGAGAGAGTTGCCAGCTCCACCTGTCCGCCGCCGAGTACGAAGGAGGATGGAGGGTAGCCAACCTGGATGACATGCGTCACCTATCTTCGAGTGTGTAAACATTGATTTCAAAAATCTCCTTGTTATCTATTTTTTCAGATTATCCGAGGTACAAGCCGAAGACATTATGGAGCAAATTGAAATAGCTTTCCGCATTGCCAAAGTCGAAGGCATCCGCCTAATCATGATTGTGCGTGGTGAGCATGAAACATCTATACCTGAAGTGATTGAAAATCTTCACTTCAGAATGGAGAACTTTTTAATCTTGTCCAAAGCAGACTACGCCCCCACCTCTTCACACTTGCTGAACCACCTTCCTATAACTAGGCTGATTTACACTGATCTCCTGCTTTGTCAAAAAGTACTGTCACACCGTTTAGCAGTGGACCAGAAGTTAATCGTGGATGTGTTGCTCCAGTCACAGACACTGGAATTAACGGACCCTAACACTCCGTCACTATACACCATCACAGACATGAGAGTAAGCTTCGCCTTCGCTCAAAGTGAACAATTACTTAATGAAATACATACCATTTGGTCTGATCTCAAGGCCAACTTCAACCCTGAGTCCGATTGGCCCGTATTAGATATATCAAGTCCATTGCAAACCTACCATCCGTCAGTAGAACGTACCCTATGTGACATTAAAGTTTCCTATACAAATCAGGATAAGAAAAACTTCAAAGAACACCTCTTTGCTGAGAAGAACCTGCCTGATATATATGCCAGAGGTGCAATATGGTTACTAACCATATATTTAACCAAAGAGCCAACTCTCCAAATACCGATGTCACATGATAAAAGAACATCCTTAACGAAACTGACAATCCACGAGATAGCAGTATGTCCCTTAACATGGAAAGTGAAAAACTGGCTCCTTTACAAGTGTTGTCCTCCTTCCCCAGGAAAGACAAAACGAGCAATGGACAAGTTCGAAAAATATTATGCCTGACTGGTGGGGGCGAGCAGTGTCACTGGCAAAATGTCGATCATACTGACTAGTAATAAACTCAGTATCTGTCCGTTGGACATCAATATTTTCTCAGACACTGTGAAGAAATACATGTGGGGCGCCACTGCTGAGATAAAGTTCGCAATTTTCTCATCCGACAATGCACCCCTCAGCACACGAAAATTCGTAGAAAGATTGCCAGGATCGACAAAGTGTTTCCTCGAACAAGTCTCCAAGTTTGACGTACACAGTAAGAATGAACTTCTATTTAGTGCGCAGCAAATGAAATACCCAGAGTGTGGGTACGGGCAATTCATCAAATCGGCCAGGCAAGTTAGCAAAAGCAGGACACGTCATTCCAATCACCATCTTCAATCAGGTGATGAGGACGCCGGAACAATTCTTCAGAGAGGAGGAGCTCTTATCATCCTCAGCTGTGCAAATGTCTCCCCACATCTGAGACTTAATCGAAAAGGTGAATTTAGAAAAGTTTGGAGGGACCGTCACTTCTCCCAAGCCAATGCCGCAGTGGTCAGTCACGGAAGTTGAACGCATCTTAATGGTCGAACATGATCCAATTGAATTCATGGACGAGCTCACGGTACAGCAGAGAGTTTTGGTCGAGAGTAAGGATAAGGATGTCCTATTGTTAATGAAATGGTGTCTTACAGAAATGTTCACCAAAGAGGAGTTAGTCATTCTGCAGTCCCCAGGGTGACACGTTGCTCTGGATGTGGAATGTACTACTTCACGGATTAGGATCTCCAACCAACAGATCAAACGCCTAAGACAGAAGGGACTATGAGGGAAATTTTGGGACACCATTGAAGATGCCCGCATAAACTACCCTGTGACAATAGGAACCGCCACACTAGCCTCTCAGTCGACGTTTAGTGAACTAGAGAAGAAGATCAGCACATTGAACCTCCTATGCATTCCACCACCTACTGTAGAGACACCCCTGATTCAACCAAAGTGGAAGGTGCGAAAACCGAAGAAGAGAGTAGCTGCTCATTTCCCAGATTGAATGAATTTTGTTAACAGCAAATCAGAAGACGTCAAAGCTAGTCGCACAGGCGAATACAAAACCGTCCAAGAAAAACTCATCGCCGGAGACAATGCTGAGCGCATATTCATTGATGGCAAGCTAACCATCACCAACATCTTCTTAAAGGGGTCTTTACGACAAGTCTTCCTCCACTTCTACCCTGACACAGAGATCAGCGCTGAGGATGCACACACGTCGGACACTGACGCTATGTTGACACTCATGGTAGCACTCAAAGGCCTGCGGCTTTACGAACGTTTCTATGACACCTTCACCAGGAGATTAAACAACCTTAGGCAGAACTGTCCTATCAGCAATCATATGCCAGCTATAAAATTCCTGAGGTTAAAGGACGAGGTGGTCACCCAAAGAGAGGTTCTTATGCAGATAACACAAGAAGCCAGCTATGCAGAAGTTACAACCTGGGACAGTGAACTTGCAACCAAAATGATCGTGGCCACTCAAAATATCGTCTCTGGGCCAGCCCTCCAGCTGCTAGCCGAAAATTAATTTGCACAAGGGGGGCGTGTAGAGTCGCACGGGGATTTAGTTGCCTTTTATATCTTTTTAATTTACATTTATTGTATTATGACGTCACCATGACGTTTTCGATCATTTTTGATATTAGTTTGTTGCTATTAATTTGATGTCCCCTCACTGGTGCTTTTATTTGCTCAAATTGAATTTTATGAGGGAATTATAATTGATCATGTTAAACTACGTTGCTATCTGAAGTATTGTAAACAAAGACAGGTAATAACTGAATCTTTTGTATATAAACTGAGACAACTGTAGCGATCGTTCAATAGACTTTGTCTACTCTTAACTGCCGTCTTTACCGTTGTATTTCTTATTTATTTATTATCTTAAATGAAACTTATTGCGTAAGATCGGCAACAATTCGGGAGTGCTTTCACCAGCACGGGGTGACACATTGCTTCTGGGGGTCTTTCGATTACCCAGTCCGAATTGTGGTTCATTAAGTTATGTATACGGTTATGTATAAGGAAA
>CABFPE010000011.1:283406-294654 GCA_900660155.1 Hofstenia miamia | reverse complement strand
CCTGCATTTACATTAGGGGTATGAATAGGAGTTTTTCTTCATTTAGCTGACTATTGATTCATTCATTTGCATGTATTAAATAATTGAATTCAGAGATAAAGCTAGTTAGCCTACCATAGGTTATATTTATATTACATTATCTTGACTGTTTAGGTGACCTATAAATAGACCAATAAATAGACTGAGCATGTATTGTTATCTAAATGTAAGGTAGGAAGCTGCAAGTAACTATTTACTTTGTTTATCTATATTAATTAAAAACAATAGTGTAGAATCTTGACAACCTTCCAACTAGTAAACTTAAGTGTAATTTAGGAGCTACTTTGACTATTTCCAATTTTTACCAAGTAAGGTAGGTGACAGATTCCAGATTCCATCTCTATTCTTTTGTTCTTACTTGTAGTTACTTAACTTTTAGCTTAATATCTAAGCAGCAACTATAATTGACACTAGAAGTAACAACAGTAATTTAGGTTCAAGACAGGAGATGGTTGGTACAAAGTACAGGGTTACACACCCAACATGAGTCACAACACAAAGAGGAATTGAAGAACTACGATGTCACTATTAATTCCAACAAACCCTTTTGCATCAAAAGAAACACCAATCACCACCACAAGGACTCTGTGCATGACATGTTGTGTGATAATGAAATTGTGACTATGTGTTGATAACCTATTAATTTAACACATTGATTGTTCTTGTTATTAATGATGTTGTAAAATAAAGGAGATTCACAACCTGAATGCATCAGCTTGTTATAATGCCTTACATTTAATAATCCTACAGATAAAGATATATATGCTAATACCCTATCATACATGCAAACAATCAAAGCAGCCAGCATAAACATAGGAATTAGGTCTGTAGGTCGACTATGAATTGAATACAATGTAATACCGTTGATAAACTTCCAATACAAGCAAACTGTAAATTCTCCTATGAGGGCTAATGTAAAAGTAATAATATAATCAAAAGAACAATGACCAATAGGAAAGCTATAATGGAGAAAAATCCCTATCCTTACACCTAACTTATGAGCACATCGGGCAGACCAACAGCTACCAGCCACAGCACAGCCTTGGGAATGGTGCTAGCAAATCATTATTGTTTAATATGCCTATCGCACAGCCTTTTGAATAGTGATAACAATTCATTGCTAAGTGCTCAGCCATTACGAATTATCTCCCTTTAAACAAAGTCGTGGACCACTGCCTCAAATACCCTAGTGCTCGAACGTTTTTAGCTTTCCATTTAATTAATAAATAAACCTGACAAAAGAAAACAAAGTAAATCTGATAAATTTCGGCCATCAACAAAATATAATATTGCACAGCTTTTATACTAGAAATTGTTTAAACACTCAAATATTTGGCTAGTACCTGTTATTGCTGAGTTGTTGACAATTTATTAAATCTTGATTATCTTTCGTCTGCCGCCTTGCGCACGTCAGCATTAATTAGCATTTTGCGACTTTGCCTTTTTACCAATTGTCAAATATCCATTTGTACTGCCAAATTAATTAATAGAAAAATTACTGCTTATAAATTTTACAAATAATTAACTAATCATAATCATGTGTTGTACAATTAATATTTATATCAAAATTCATCCTTGTTTCTTTCTTTGTTTCTCTTAATTTGACCACACATGATTTGAATTATGTTACAATAGTTTTCAGTATTGGCTGAAGTAATATTTATTAAGCAGCTAGTAACATTGCCAGGTTGTGAAGTACAAAGTTACACATTACAAATTGAGTTTAAGTCAATTACATCCAGCTTTGAGTGTTGCATTGAGTTAGGATAGGGAATGCATAAGTTATTTCATTGAGCTGAGACTTGGAAATACTCAATCAACAATGGAGGCACATGAGTGTTGATTGATTTAGAGATTGGAGTTGGCCAGAGGCCACAGTGAAACCATGGAAAGAAATGGCAATGATGTAATACCTAAATAGTATCAGATTAGTTGGAATTAATATAAGTTAGTAACAACATATCTCCTGTCAAAGTAAAGAACAGAACTAAGATCAGTACATCCCATATTACAAGAAATAATCATTTAACAGAATAATTAACTTTATGTTAAAGCCTGGTAGCAGATGCTACATAAGCTAGACATTTAACCAAAATAATAGGCAAAAAGTGAAAATAATTTTCTTATATCTGTTGCCCATATGACATCAAACCAATCAGAATTTTTCTCATAAAATTTGATTTTTTTGATGGTTTTCTCATTAAATATATTATTTAACTAAATATAAATCAACTTTTCAAAGATTGTAGCTGATAATTTATTAGAAAAATAAACTTTCACTACAATATCAATTTTCTTAAAACTTGTCCATTATAGAAGACTAACATGACAATTTTTATCTGAAACTGAAAAAAAGTAATATTTAACATGTATTCTGCTTGACATTACAATCTACAAGCATAAATTATTAAGGTTTTACTAAAGTTTGAATATGCTTCAGTGTGAGATTGAGTTTGGTATCAAGGGTTGTTGAGAACTCAGAATATTAAGAACTTGAATAAATATTCAAAATTTAATCAGAAAAACTCAAAAGAAAAATTAGCAAAACTCAAACTTGAACTCAATTGAAAATCCAATTGAAAATTCATTAAAAATTAAATTATTTTAAATTTCTGCATCAATCAAAATTTTTGTAAATTTAATGTTTTTTATCCTAAAAAACTCAGAATGGGGATTTTCACTAAAATTTAAATTTAAATATTTTTAGCTAAAATGTTAAATTTAGTTTAAACTCTTAAAAAATAAAGCAACCATTAAAAAATATTTGCTAAATTTTACAGAATTCACTGTCACTTTTTAGTTCAGATGATGTCACTACCTTTTAATTTTCCAGAAATTCATCTTACAAAGTGGTTGGTACTTGAAATGAATACCAAATTTCTCAAAAAGAATACTGAATATCTCAAAACAGATACTGAATATATTTATATTTTGTATGTAACAGATATATATGGGACATAGTTTAAAGAAACAATCATAATATTATTGTAAATGTTTCTATTTTTAATAGGCAATTAATTACAGTATTGTTTAGTTAAAAATTTTTGAAATCCAATTTAAATTTTCTAAATTTGCCTTATATTTGTATACCAAGCTGCAAACACAACCCCCAAAAAATTAAAATCTTTAATTCTGTGTCAAAATGCCCTAAACATATCATTTAATAGTGATTGCTATTGGTTGAAAGCTAACAAAGGTTTCAGTAGTTATATTTTTTCAGTATCCATTTTGAGATTTTTGGTATTTGTTTTGAGATATTTGGTATTCCTTTCAAGTACCAACCCTTACAAAGTAATAGTTTTATGATTCAAAATGTAGTGACATCATCTGAACAAGAAAGAGACAGTGAATTTCTGCATAATTTAGCAAATATTTATTATTGGTTTTTTATTTTAAAGGAATTTAAACTAAGTTAAACATTTTTGGCTGAAAATATTCAAATTTAAATTTTAGTTAAAATCCTCCATTAGAAAAAATTCAATCAATCTCAGAATTTTCTTTAAATAGTCAAACTTAGACTGAGTAACTTGAGTTTGACTCAAAAATCCTGCTTTTAGACCAAGACTTAAATATGCTCACAAAACTTGATCAGAAGAACTCATAAAAGAAATTAATTTTATCCTAAAAACTCAGGGGTCTGTCTCACTTCCTCCAAACTGATTTCCCACAAGTCTGACGTCACAAAATATTAAATATCCTTAGAGACAAAATTTCAATGAAATTGTAATTATATATTTGAATAAATATATATATATATAGGTGTCTTTAAACTTTATTTTGATTAGTTTTCTATGTAGTTAAGATTGCTGAAAAATAGATTTATAAGTAAATATATGTAAATATTTTCTATAATTATAAATGTTGAAGTTTGCCATTTGCATTTAGTAAACAAATAGCAGTCCTGTGAAAATCTATTTAGATTTAAAATAGAAATTTAATTATTATCATTATTTTTGTAGTTTGTACTTTATTGTAATAGGTAATAATTTTTTTGCATACGTTTGTTATTTGTTTGCAATTTATTATTATATATTTGATATATTCCCATACAGCTAGTATTTATTGTTTGTGCTTGCAGACTATTCTATTCCTTTTAGCAGTAACTGAGAGTTGTTTTTAACTTTTAAAATGTTGAATGTAATTTTTTTATATGTATTTTACTAGAATGTAGAATTAGCCTGGCAACAATGAGTTGGAGTCAACTCTCTCATGACACCCCTGCATTAAATTGGTTTGCTATTTACAAATACAATACAGAAATTTATATCATCCAGGTGTTAAATAAATTGCTAATGTTTTTAATTATTATTTGATACTGATACACCTGCAACAATATTATTCCAAATTTTTGTTTACAAAAATAAAAGAGAGGAGCATTTCAAAAAGCAGATCTGACAGGATTTAAACCAGTAATTTCCATATTAGTGTAGAGTCACTCAGGGCCTTATTTTTATTATTTTCAGCACTCTGGAATAGTGTAATGTCTTTTTGACATTTTGATTCTTTGATTTGCTGCTACCTTATTTGTATCAATTTCTTTTAATTGATTTTGGAATTTCAAGTGTATTTAATTTAATAGTGTTAATTTTTGTCCCCTCAATTTAAATTATGTGTGATTGCTCATTTAACTTTGTGAGAGAAACTGTGCTTTGAAATTGTAAGCAAGTCAGGTAATAAGTTACAGATTTTGTAATAAATATCTGAGTCAATGTAGTGAAGTGCACAATAAATTCAACTTCCTTCTACTGCAATTTGTTTTTTACAATTATTTATCTATTAACCCCCTTTATATTCTTTGATCAAAGATTTTGTTAATGATAACTGTTGTTTAAGATCTGGCAACAATTTGGGAGGAAACTGCACTGGGTCCAGGGCAACAAATAGCTCTTTAACAGTGACAGCCTGAATTGTGGCCCCTTTAGGTTATGTGTAGGGAATAACATCTTTTATTTGATCTGTTTATACATGCACTTAAATTAACACCTTGCAAATATACTATGCCATTGGCGAATATGAAGCATAGCAATTATGTGCCTGTTATTTATTATTTACTTACATGAGCTGAGATAAGAGAACTCTGAGATAAATTGTTTATTGGGCTAGAAATTAATACTTGAGTCACACAATTAGCACCTTGGCAAGTAGGGATGGCTTCAAATATTTGGCTTTGGTGTGATGCCATGTGAATTAGTCACTGCTGGAGTTCTTTTTGGAATGAAATTTCCTTGCTTGTTAGGAAAATCAGGGAACCACCAATGTAACTGTTCTGTTGGAATGTGGGTTGCTCTCTGCTATGGTAGACTTTGCAACCTTTGATCTAAACTCTTGAGTTACCCAGTACTGCTAGAGTATCCAGAGCTCCTCTGCAATTCTATATTAGAAACAGTTGTGTTGTCTTACACTATGAATCTGAAAAATGCTTTATAGAAATAGATAAGCTACCCAAAATTATTCTGAAGTAAATATGACACAAAACAAATTAGCCTTTATATATTAGCTATGAATTATGAAAGTACACAGAACAAGGCATGCTAACACAATTCCTTAATCATCAGGTTAGATCTAAACAGTGTCAGGGGTAAAATATATGTATATAATATGTAAACAGTAAATGCTTATAATTATAGCACATATTTACATTTATTTACTTGTAATTGCATATTTCAGTAATCTTAACTACATAAAAAACTAATCAAAATAAAGTTTAAAGAAATATATAAATTTATTCAAATATATCATTATAATTTCATTGAAATTGTGTCTCTAATGGTATTTAATATTTTGTGACATCTGACTTGGGGAAAATGTGTTTGGGGGAAGTGAGGCAGACCCAAAACTCAGAATTAGAAGAAACTCAATCAATCTCAGAATTTTCTTAAAAAAATGTGTGTGAAATTAGTAACTTGAGCTTGACTAAAAACCCTGATAATATAGGTTACACAGTCAAAGCTCAGATATTTACATTTTATGTGGTAGTATTTCAAATTCCTCATTCAAATGAGTTTTTAAATTTTCAATAAAATTCTGAGGACTTAAAAATAAAAAATTTTGAATTGCAAATATTTACTCAAAAATTGTTAAATTTTTAATTTATTTTCAGGGGAATTTTGCCTGCTCAGGTGCTCAAAACCTTCTCTTAGACAAACAAATTATGAAAATATGTAAATTTCAGTTAATGAGAACACTATGTGAAATTCCTAATTTCAAAAAATCAATTTGTATTGGAAATTTCTCTTCAGATATTTTTAAATTGAGTGTGAATAGATTGATTTACTCAAGTAAGAATATACAATTTGAATATTCAAATTTCAAATTAAGCTAAAATTTTCCCTGCAATGATTGGTAAATTTGATATTTATTATGAATGTATGTATAGATCTTACAAATATAGGAAGTGGGTACTAAGAATATTAATGTTTCATAGTTCTTAAAAACTTGATTTGTATCACAAAATGGATGTTAGATTAAAAAATTACTGTTTCTATGTACTAAGAATATTAAGAAACTACAACCTAAATGAGACACAAAACTTCATTCAAAAAATAGCAAATGAATTCAAACATTTTATACTACAGTTTCTATATAAATTGAGAATACATACCTCTTAGCTTAAGAAATTTTTAGTTGTACAAAAACTAAATTTGATATTTTCCTCTAAAATGTTTTTGAACTCAAACATATATAATGTAGAAATTTCAACAGAATGACTCACCCTAATAAATAGTTAAGAACTGATGTTAATTAAGAAGGGTAGATGTTGGCCAGCAACTTGATAGAACATGAAATAGTCTGGCATCAGTATGAAATCAGCAGTAGTCCTAACTCCCTATCATATAAGGGATTTAAGTTGAGGATTCACCAAAGCTTTAGTTGATAATTAACTTGTTCTAATTGTAGAAACATTCCTAATAAAAGTAAAGAGTAAGCAATAGATCAAGAGGGGGAGAGTGGACACACTTGGCTGACCTGAAATGGAGAGCCTAGTAGAAAGAGTCATATAAGACAAGAGCCCTAATTAATAAAATGATAGAGAAACAAAATTGTTCTTGGGTGAAGTGCATGAAACCTATGTGCTAAGCATAACTTAAGCTCAGTGCATTCCTAACTAATGCAATTTCAGTGATAGCAATAATAACAAATTTAATAAATGAATGAATCATATAGCAGAAAAATTCCTATTTGTAAACATAGCATTAAGTGCAAAAAGATGTTAGTAGCTGAGCTATACCTTCAACAAAGTTGAGATGGTTTAACAAAACATAATTTAGATAAAAGCAAAGTCAAAATAAAATAAGCAAAGTTTACTTTCAACAACTTAATGAAATAATCAATCATATTTATAAGAACAAAACTGGTAAAAAAATATACAACAACATAGTGTTGCTAATATGAGTAAACAAAACAGGTTCTGCAAAAATAACCTTTTAAACTGTAACTATCAGAAACACAGTGAAATACAGGTGAAATATTTCAACTAAGAATACACAGTTTGTACAATTATGATTTGTCAAATTGATTAAATTTAAAATTGTAAATTCTTATATCTAAAATAATACTATCAAATTAAATGCAGATATGCCACAATGGTTCAAAGTTTTATTCAACTATTTTTAACTGCATAAGCAAAATTCATACAGAATTTTTGGTCAGTAATTACTGCATGAGCACAGACCATTGTTCTTAGGTAATGGTTGAGATAATCAGGCTAGTGAAATTCTTTTGTTTTTTGGTTTCAAGTATTTCTTAGAAGAAAATTCTGAGTTTGATTGAGTTCTTTCAAACTTTAACACAATTATGGCATTTTAATCAAAAATTATATATTTACACTTGATATATAAAGTGAAACTTACATATTTGATTTTACAATATTTTTAAGTAATATATTTATCAATTTCAAAATCAAATAAAAATGATTTTATTCTGTGATTTATGATTGAGTTTACATGCTCAGGTTTGTTGAATTGTCTCAAATTAACATTTGAATAGCTAAGAATTAATTTTGACTTCCACTAATGTAATGGCTGCTAATTCTTTCTAAACTAGCTGCTTCTATGGTTAGCCAATACAAGCTGTTATAGTCTACTTGCAGAAGTAATGATGAAGCAGCTAGGTTTCCTTCTGGATATGTGTTCCAATCCTTATTGAAATTTGTCTCAATTATTTTGTTCCTTCCTTCTCTGAGATCTGTGGACTCAGGATGGTTTGCAACTGTGGAGAATTGTGAACACAGGAAGAACTCCATCTTCTACTAAAAAACTTTAGCTTACTATGGCACTAAATGATTTTCCTTATAACTTATGATGCGACCATAGTTTTGTGTTTGTTTTATATTTAATGATATTAAAGTTTCATTTAGTTTTCAACTAATTTGTTTCAGATCTTAGGGTAGTTATTTACGATTAAAATGTAATGCAAAGAAAGATTTCTATAGACTCTCTTGCTGAAAAGTAATGACATTTTCATGTTTAAGCATCAAGCCCAATAAAATAAAGAAAAAGGTTTTTTGGTTTAATTGTTATATAAATATTTTGTTCAAATAAAAATTTATTTAAGCTCTCAAATTATTTGAATAAATTAAAGAAATGAATGATTTCAAGACCAATTGTAATGCCATTCAGGGAAAAATCAAGGTCTCTATATTTAATTTTTACTTATTTCACTAGTAGAGACTAATATTCAAAGTTAAGAGTAAGAATTAGTTACTTCAATAGCATTAAAAACTTTTTAATTATTATATATATCTATATTTAATTTATAGTGTATTTTTATGTTTTGTATTGTAAATTGATATTGTGACATCAGGTACTGGTTGTTAGTATCAGCCAGACCAAGTGTTTTTGAATTTAGCTTCTAATTTGTAAATATTCTTATAATAATTTGTATATAAAACCAAGCATTTATTGTAAATAGAGAACAGTTTTAGCTATGTTCAATTGTCAAGCAGACTTATGTGATTCTCAGCAACATTACAATATATTTGTAATTTTAATGTTTGGATTTCAAACAAGTGTAGTTATTTGTTTGTCCTCTTGATTTGAATTTACACATTTTTAAAAATTTAACTTAGTGAGGGAAAAGAAGTAAAAATTTGGAGTGCAAACAAGCAGCAAGCAATGATCACGATATTCCAGCATTGACACAATATTAGAACAGGGAAGACTTAAGCAATGTGATCCATTGTACAAGCCAGCAATCACTGGTAGCAAGCATTTATCAGCATTTGTGCACACAATTGAATTCAACAATATGAGAGAATTCAGAATAATAAGCTGAACAAGTGAGAAGCTAGGTAAAAACTAGCCATTGTAACTAGAGTGTGGGAATTGCAACAAGTATGAGTAATGACATTACAAGCACCAAAATTTCATGGCCAAAGCTGAAACAGAAAACACTACTAACATGCATTAGAATTTAATTAACCAATTAAGCAAAACAATTGATTTTCCATGTAAGAGATATCTGGTTCATACTCTGACACTGAGTGGTAGACTGATTGCAAAAGATAAGTAAACCAAATCCCTCTCCCTTACTTTGAGAATTTTGCTTGGCATAATAATTTTACAAATATGATTTGAAACACAGTGATGAGGTTTATTTAATTGTAAACTAAAATTTTTTATTGAACAAATGTGCATAAAGTTGCCCTAATATATATACCAAGAATTAAAAAATAACTAAAACAAGTACCAGATAAGCTGGCTAACAGAAATGTTTACAAAATTCAAAATTAAATTTAAATTGCAAATTACGTCACTAAGCATGACAATGAATTGACAAATGAAGATTTGTGAACAGCAATTGAACTTTGATTTGAGATTTGATCATGAACACTTTATAGTTCCTTGTTCAATCAAGCTAAATCTGAATCCTGATGCCACACACCTTCCAAATGCGCCATAGACATAATTAATGTGAAGGTTGCTCTGTTAGGATATTAGTATCATCCAGCATTTTAAGTATTTTAGTATTGTTCCTTTTTACTCTTTTCATCTTTTCATCTTGGTGTCTATGAGGAAGTGATCTTGTGAGTATCCAAAAGATATGGGGCAATTGAGAGATTTGTGGTCAATCTCTGGTAACATTTTCAAGCCGCACGTTTCTATTAATGATTTTTTTATTTCTCATGGTATGAGGAATCTTGTGCTTGCGCATTCTATGTTGAACGCAGCTGTTTGTTGGAACACATTAGTCTCTCCAGTTCTTCTTTTATGAAGCATTCAGCAAAAAAGCTTGTCTTTATTGTTTCAGTATTGGACAATTTTCTGGGTGCAAAAGTAATCGGAGTTATGCACATCAGTGTTTGTTCTCTAGAACTACATTGCTGATGAGAAGATTTTGTTCTGCCATTGTAACCCAGGTGGGTTTATGTATTTGCTCGACTTTAGTTAGTTTTTCATTGAGGACGTTGTCAATGGTGGATTGCGTTTTCGGAGATATTATTAGAGTTGAGTTGTTCAGCAGTTCTTCTTCTTCAAACCCAAAACCACTATAAAACTTTAGTAATGTCTCTGGACGGGGGGGGGGTAGCATTGGTTCGCGGAAATATGGCAATCGTCAACCATTACCAAAGACATTGGGCGAAACTTCCTGAAAACAATATAGTGACGACATTTGCTTATCATTTAAAGTTTTTTGTTAAATTTATGAGGTAGTTCTGCTACCAGTGCATATTTACTACTATCTTCAAATATTATAAATTAGGGAAAAAACTCTGTACGCATTAGCAAAAAAAAATTTGGTTTAGTCTAAATTGATTGTGTTTTTCTTTTCTCTCAAATTATTACCGATTTCATTATGAGAATCTAAATTCGTTTTCTATCGAGGAAGAGCTGGGGTAGGCCTGAAGCAGTACAAGCGCATCAGCTTTGCGATCTACGCTTAGTTTTTCTATGATAAATTTTGATGGCATTCATTCTCGTTTGTATCATTTAGTTTTATTCACATTGGCTGTAAAGAACTACGTTGGCAAAAGCCATATTGTCCTTAAGCTAAACTTTATCAAATTTCAAATGTTTAATTTACTACTCTTGTGCTAGATGCTTAGTTTAACGATCCCCCTGCTAATTCATTTATGCAGTTTTCTTAATCATGTTTTCTGTCGGTGTTTGCAAAAAGTTGTTAATTATGATTCGGACTATCGATGTTACTCGTATTATTTTAATGCTCTAACACTAATTAAGTAGATGCTACAATATATATATATATATAT
>CABFPE010000011.1:273048-283293 GCA_900660155.1 Hofstenia miamia | reverse complement strand
GTATATATATATATATATATATATATATATATTCGGTTTTAATCATGAAAATTCCACATTGTTATTGAAAAAATTGATATTGCATAAAGCAATTTTCAAACTATTATAACTATATTTCTGCCAAAACATCATTTTGACATTTTCTATATATCCATTTTTTTTACCGGATTTTGGAAATTAATGGTGACCATATCCAGTCTGTGACGGTCCGGTGGTCAGTGCTGAATGACTTCCATCTCTGGAATATACATTAGCATAGCTTTTTTAGAAATAAATTATTTGTTTGGAGATGCAGAAGTATTTTTCAAAAATTTATAGATTTAAAGTGGTTACGAATTTTGAAAAGCTTGCTCTGAAAGATCTGTTAGACTCCTCATAAACCAATTTGTTGACGTCGCAGATTTGCCCAGAAGTGGACCCTTCGAGTGCTGAAACGACACTGGCAATCCACTTGGAATTGCATAATCCAAAACAGTTTCTACAGAAGTTGCTATCCAAAGGAAATGATTCATAATATAAACAAACATCAGTTGATTGACGTAGTGAAAATCCTATTCCCAGGTTAAACGCTGTCCTTCAAAATAATGGAGGCCACTTAGAAAATTTATATAGTTGAAATAAAATACCAAGATGTATTTATTCATTTTTATATGCCAAATTCTTCATGCATGTTTGTTTGTAAACCAAAATTGCATTTTAAAATTCACAGCGAGCTTATAGTCAGCATGTGCTTCATTTGTAAAGCTCTCTAATTTGTTCTGTGAAGCCTTTGTTTGCTTCGAAGCGAATGCAATTATTTTAGGAACAAAAAATGAAAATTTTTTTGATATTTTTCATTTTATATATTTGGCAAATTTTTTTTGTACTGCAAATTGCTCGGCCGTGATTATAGTAGGCCTTGATGCAACATAAAATTTAAATAGTGGACAATTTTGGTAAAATTTAAACTTAAATTTTAAAAAATGTCGCCTAAATTCTTATCAACACACTCTAGATGCATTTGGACATCATTAGGCGATAATGCTGGCCACGTGCCTGATTTAAGAGCGCAATCCCCCAATAGTAGTTACTCTTTTACAGCTTTGTGCAAATATCAATTTATATTTAATGGCATTATTTAATTACCAAAATTCTCTGTTTGAATGTTTCTATATTTTGCAAAATTTAAGTTTTTGGAGATAGTCTTTCAACTTCTCATGTATTTTTAATATCATTACATAAATTTGCTTGTCCTGGTGCAATTCTAACTCTGCAGAATGGTGAATCCTTTTGATGGTGGGATTAGTTGGGAAGATGGAAGTTTAAAACGACACTATATTATATTTTATTTTAATTATAGATTAAAATTTTATCCAAGAAAGAAAATTTACTTTGTCTTGCATCATGTTGAATATGGTATTTTGATATATGTCAGATATTATTTCTTTAATCTCTTTAGCAATATGAATTTCTTCCAGTGATATTTCAAAAGTTGAAAACTGAGATTTTTAAAATGTAGTGGAAAATCAATAGCGAATAAGAAATATGGAAACATTTATTGATTTTCCCTCGAGCAAATGAATTTTCTTTAATATGTATAAAAGCTCATTTTTCTTTTAAGATGCATAAAAGCAACTGTTTCAATTTCTTAAATTCCTTATGCAAATAACGAATTTACTATTATATTGTAAACAACTGTAAAGATTTATCAGTTTACCTTAAGTCCAAACTTCTTTTTATTCGTTTAGCATATTTATTCTTTCGATTGAACGAATGTGTCAATTGTTTATGAATTTATTCAATATAAATCATTATCTAAATTGAATTTTATTTAGTATATTTTAAATTTTGTGTACGAAATCATTCAGTAGCGATTTTAAATTACTAAGAGTGTAAATTTGTGAAAGTATATTATATCACTATAATTTAATGTAAACTCAATGAATTTAATGGGATTTTAGCAAAGTTTGAGTGGTAATATTTAAAAAAAACAGAATACATTTATACAAAAATTTCACTATAAACTAAATTTTTCACACTAAATTAGATTTTTTCACTTGTTTTACTTAGCATCTATATTTATTGAGATAGTTTTTAGGGTGCTCCTTCACATGTGAAAAGGAGGAAAATTAAATTTATGCTTAAAAGATTACATGAAAATTTGAATTCTCAATGCCAAACTTGAGCCAAGTGCTAAAAATCAAAGATATAGTGATAATTTTTGCAGAAATAAATTGTGAAGATAAGTGTGGAAACACTTATAAACGGTATTGTATATGTGCAAGCTAAAATTGAAGCTTTTTTAAAATTTTTATAATTCAACATGCGTTGTCGAAATTTTCAGTAGAAAATTTTTATTCTAAAATGCATTGGTTTTTGAAATAATGGCTAGCCATTGTTCGTACCTCTTAATCTATTTGTATAGGTTAGATCAGAATTAGTTCATTTTATAATACGAATAAACATATTTTACTTTATGATCACAGTCACTTTGTAATATTAGTAAGCCTCATAAAAATCTTAAAAACAAAATCTTTTCCTGCTTTGTCTGGATTTGCATTTATTTTATCTTGTCCGGTTTATCCGGATTAAATATTTTATGAGGCGCGACTTCTTTTATTTTTAAATAAGTGTATCCTACAGGTATATGTTACTGATGTTTGTCAACCGGCAGTAATTTCTCTACACCTTAGATTAGTCAACCAATTTATTAAGTTTTCCTTTTGAGTATGTTATGTTCTGCCTGTCACATAGAACTTTTCAATGAGGATAGTTTTAGTTCTATAATATTTTCATAACGGTTAAACTAAGTTTGGGGTAATTTTGTTACCTCAAGAGCAACTAGAATGGGATTTTGAGCTCAAATCAAATAGGAAGAACTTGATACCTTTTAAAATAATTTCAATTGCTGATTGCTGGTTACGGGGACATCTTTGCTTAGAATATCAATATGAATTTGTATCATTCGGTGCAATAATGAGTTACATCAAATAATTGCTCTTTTAGCATGGTAGTACACGCGTATTTTGACTTTAGAAAAGTAACACTAACTTAATATCTCTATTCTAGTGACATGAAATATCTTTACTCTTTCGGCTCAATTAAGATCATGTACAAAAGAGTTCTTGCAAGCTCAGTTAAGAAGAATGCATTAAAGGAAAGCCAATAAATATTAATATGAAAGTTGTTATATAGAGGAAATTTTTCTGTCGGCAATTATCATAAAATACAAATGTATTGGTTTTTTGCAGATATTATTGTGTACACACGTGGTTATTTTGCAATTATTCAATTTTTTACCAAGATTTCCGCATAACCCGACAAAACGTGATTGTTCAATATTTTAACAGTATAGTGATCTGAATTCATCCCAAAATAATAGAAACCTCATTAAGGGTTAAACTAAGTTTGGGGTAATTTTGTTACCCAAGTAAAATTAGAATAGGATTTTGAACCCAAACCAAACAGGAATAACCTGATATTTTGTGACTTTTCCAGATTTTTTAAGTACTTTTTGTCTGCACAATATGGGAATCATCTTAACTTTGCTTACCAAAATTCAACAAAAACATCAATAGTTTAAGTTTGGAGTAAATTTATTACCCCAAAAGATATCAGTTTAAAACTTTTGCCTTAGGATGATTGCTACTTTGTTGTAGTAATACCATGCTTGAAGAACCCTAGTGCTATAATTTCATGAAAATTTTGTTAATATTGATTTAGTTTGTACCCAAAAAAACATTCATATTTTGAAATTCTTTTTAGTTTTTTATGCTATCATTTTTTGCAATCTGCGAAAAAGCTATTGCAAATTTAAGACTCAAGGAACTTGAATTTGAACTATATCAAAAGATAGAAGCTAGGTGGCATTGAACATATAGATGAGATTTCCCAACTTTGCAAAAAGCATTAATGCAGCATTGGGTGATGTAGAAGAAGAAATTTTGAATTTTCAAAGTTCTATTCGTGATTAGGAAGAAGACGTGAAATTTGTTCCATCTAACAAATTTTGGGGCTCAATCTCTAATAAAAAATCACTCAGTGCCAATGGCCAGAGTCAAATATTATCCTTAAAAAAGTTTGGACGTGAGTATACATTTTCTTATCCAACCACACTCGCTGGCAACGCACGTATCCAACTCAACTCAAACCCTGAAAATATTAAAAAGCTGCACCCAACCCATACGCATACCCGCGGTGAAAAATGGAACAACGGTTTTACTTAGAAAGTATTATATTCTACATATTAAATCCATCATGGTTTACTACAATATAGTTGTTAATTTTGTCAATAGGTGATGTAGTATATATAGAATTCTATATAAGACATGGAGACAACACTGACATATCATGTCTATTAAGCTCCAAATGTACAAAAATTTTAATTGTATACTTGATAATTCATCAAATTCTCATGTTTACAACAAAGTGCACATTGAAAATGTATGTATATAAGAACATTAGTTTACAAACCAATTCAAATACTTCGCTACGTTCGGCAAAGTGTAAATGCATACAGGGTGTCACAAAAAGGGCAAATCAAGCTTCTTCAAACTGTAAGACTTGGGGAGAGATGACAATATAAATTTACACCTAGCTGCGTCCAACTCATGGATCAAATGTTTCAATAGTAAAAATATCATGCAAATTCAAATTAGACTTTTACTGCAAGCGTCTAAGACTTACTTTTGCTTAAAATTTAAAGAAGGCATTTCAAATTTTCATATATAAAAATCTATTTACACAGCTTTAGGCTACTTTAAATAGAGGAATCTTTGCTTGACCTTAGAGAATTTTGGGAGGTTAAGTTCTTTTGTTTATTTAATAGCTTGCCATTGTCTGTTATTTCATTGATGGTATTTGCTTCATCATTTCAGTAAATTTTGTTTTCATCATAGCTTTGAAGGGTAGTGCCTATTCTTTTGAGGTTATTTGTACTATATTTCTGAATTATACTGAGTTCTCATATATGTTTTGTATCAAACTAATGATATTGATGTATGGAATCATCATTATTGTACATATCTTTCAGTTGAGGTTTAGAACAAATTTCAACGAATCAAAGAATAAGAATTACATAACGACATTAGCAACCCATTTGCTAATGTTAGAAGTGATTCTATTCACCAGAAAGGGGATGGTTCTCATAAAGTGAACTTTATAAATTTATCCACTTTTGTAAGTTTAAATAGTTTAACGGGCTGACTTTATGTACAACAAATTTTATTGTAAATTCAATTTAAATTCATTTTTGTTTATTAGAAAAAGTAACTTTTTATGAATTTTTTCTTAGATGTTACTATTATTGGATTAATATTAATTTACAAATCAGAGAAAATTTAGTAAATTTTAAACTTCTTCTAAGATTTATACATATATTTCTATGCAAGCTTTTATAAATAAAAGTTTGTTCCATTCCTTTACTATATTTCCAAAGAAACTTTCACTACAAGAACGTTATTTAAGTTATGCTTATATAGATGTTATTCTTTATTAAATTATTGATTTAGCTTTTCATATTTCATTAGATCTTGATACATTACTTATGCCAATTTCAAGTCAATTCTTGCATTTTTTTAGTTTGAAAATCAACATCAGTCATTCAACCATCAAATGCATTTTCCTAATTAGAATCTATATAATATATTCCAATCCTATGAAAAGTGGTCTACGATTTCTAAAAAATTATTTGATAATTTGATTGACGAGAATAAATATTTGAAATAAATCATCATAATTTCCTTTAAATATGAACACATATATATATATAAGTACAAAGTGTACTTAAACTATTCATTGTAAAAAACAAGAAATATTTTATGTAAACATGTTTCGAGTGTCTCCACTCATCGTCAGTACAAAATAACTGAAATAATATAGTGGTAAATACAAATTTTATGATATTAAAATTGAAATTTGTAGACCGTGTACTATATTTAGTCTTTGACTTATTGTATGTTTAACAGATTTTCCTTAGTTTCTTTTATAAATATAGCTTCTGCAATATTTGTACGCTTAGTTTTCATTAAAATACTAATGTTTTTCCGCTTAGGTGCATGTTCATGACAAAATATTTCTGACTGAAGATGACCTCGCATAATCTTTGAAATTCTGTATTCTCGTTTCCCCAATATATGAACTTTCACATTCATCACATTTATAATTGTATAAGCATGAGGAAACTAAAGGAGTTGGAATAGAGTCTTATTTTTTGAGAAAATGCGGTGTCTTCAGAGTTAAAAATATTTGCAAATTCTTGACACTTGAGTACGCTGTTGGATCTTTTTTAAGGTAGTTACTGAATTTGATGTAATATACGGCAGGTTCCAAGTTATTCTCTCTTCTAATTGATCTTTTCTTGGTTGTGGTTTATTACGAAATATTCTATCCATTTCCGATTTAATCCTTTTTTGTGGATATCCATTTCTTAACAAGATGTTTGATATTGCTTCAAATGCATTTATTAGATGTTCATATGATGATCAAGTAAGAAACACTCGATTTACGATGGCTTTGATCGTATTTCTTTTATGTATCAAATCACAATGTAATACAAAAGGAATATAAAGTCTAGTAATGGTATACGTAAAAAAACACTTCTTGTTTTTTTTACAATAAATATATATATATATATATATATATTTAAATTGAAAATTATATTTTTTTCAAAACATTATATGAGCAATCTAGAAGCGTTAAATTTTATTGACATTAATCGGTGAAGCACTAAAATTTTTTAAATCCCTAGAAGCTTTAACTGCAGAAATTGTAATTTGATTATCAAACTACATAATTAGTCTGTGATTTGGAATTCTATGGAATGTTTAGCGCCATTATGTATATGGATGAATAGTATTTGCATTGTTAACATAAAGAATGTATATAATTATGTGGTCACAAAATATTAACAGTTTGTATTTAATGAGCTCAAAATATTTTATACATATATACATGTAATGAGATACATGGTAGAAATTTAAATCTATTTATTGAAGTGTCTGTTCTGAAAATGGGATTTGCACGTAAATGTTTACTTCACAATCACGCTTTAAATCCTTTAAATTTAGAATAGTACTGCAACTGTTTAGTTAGAACTGTCAAAATTGATGTCAAAAGGCTAGAAAACTTAATACCGTCTTATGTATAACCAACAAATTCAAATTTCAAATTTAAAGTTCTCGGATGTATAGCCACATATATTCAAATAATAAATTTAGCCAATTGTTCTGCAGCATACATGAATTTTGGTGAAATATAACAAAATAGTCAATGTCTTTCTATACTCATTTTGTTGCATCATAAAATCTCATATATCAAAATTATATTAATTTAGGTAATGAATTAGTTTCAATGTAATTAAATATAATTATATTTGAAGCCATTTTCAGAATAGCTGCACCAATTACAGTAGTCATTCAACATTTTTTTCAATTTAAAGGTTATTGGGGAAATTCTTCTAAGGCTAACTTTTGTTGTTAAAACAATTATAGCGAGCAAAGTGCTAGAATATGTTTAAATAAATTTGAAATCCTGCAGTGGTATTGCTGTAAAAGAAATATTTATGAGATTTTTCGAAATATAATGTGCACAGAAAAACATAAAAATTCCTGTATTGAATTAAAATATCCAAAGTTCAAATGGCATTGGACTTAGAATTTTAAAATTACTGAATTTATTAGATTTCGAAGTTGGACGTAAAGTACTAAACAAATTGCGTAAAATTTACTAGTTGACATTTTCTTAGTTAAATATATCTTGTTAGAGAGGAAATTGATTGCTATATAAATTATGCAGTTTCCGGTTGTAACAACAATGAATTACTAATTTTTCATATAAAATTCAAATTTAATATCATAAATCTGACGTCAATACCATAATTATTGTAGCTATAATTACAATCCAGAAATTTAAGTTGATTTAATTATTGCGCAACGGCTATATTGAAAGTATGGCTTAGAATGTTACCTTTACATGACTTTTTGTGTAAAAGAATTTTTACATTTTAACAAAATCGGCCCTTTGCAAGGATGGCTTTACATGTATATGTGAATATTAAGTGAATTTTTGTCAAATTCTACAGTCTATTCCATAAGTCCCTACGTTTCAAATTTCTACTGCACTTAATCAATAATACAAACAGAAATTATCATTAATATAATCAATACATCTATATTTAACAAACGAAAACTAACATCAAAAAGTAATCCAAGTACAATGACTAATCATAAGGGTCGACTTGCAACCCATCAATATCAATGCAAAGTTGTAGTCGACGAAAAGTACGTGCATGTATCTTTGGAAGAGATTCCATTTTAAAGTTAGCAAAAGCATTGCGAATTGCCTGTTTCAGATCCTGAGTTGATCTTGCTTTTCAGCCAGTACACTCTTCTTTATGATGTCCCAAAGTGCGTTATCACATGACGTTAAATCTGGTGACCGAGCAGGCCATGGGATGGGCTCGAACTTACCTACCCACCGGCTGGGGAAATTGTCATTCAGAAATTCTCAGGTGATGTAGGCAGTGTGGGGCACCGTCCTGTTGCAGATGAGATCGTTCATAGATTCCTGTAAGTCGCAACTCAGCAATGAAGTCATTTTTCAGCAATGTCTGTTTGTATTATTGCTTAAATTCAGTAGTAATTTGATACGTAGGGACTTATGAAACAGAGTGTAGTTATTAGTTGTAAGAGCAAAAACACTGTACATATTTAGAAATTACTAATTTGTGTTGTAGCAATCAATACATTTCTACATAGTCTTGAAAAATACCTAATGAATGAATCAATTCAAATTCATTCTGATATTTTACGCACATTTACAAAGAGTTTTCTCCAAATTTGAAAATCTTGGGGCATGGGTAGGTCTTTGGGGAACATACATTAATGCAATGTTGAACATTTCTATTAAAGCTTATTTTTGTGGCAGAGATTGTTGAATAGACTAACAAGTTTTCTTAGAAATTTTCGAATTTTTGAAAAAGATTTAAATTTTCTCAATATCTAGTGTTAATGTATTTAGAAGGTTTTGAGGCCCTTGGGGCAACAAAGAACTTTGTCTGTTTCTTGATATGTGCAAAGATATTCACTACCCATTGAGGCGTGTCGTGTGCAAAGTCAGAGATCACAGGGCCGAAGGCGAAAGAGAAGGAAGAAATTTTCTCTCTATCATGTAGTGCTTTCAGATTGAGAACAGCATTAATAGTTTTTTATAGGTTCATGAAAATTTTTTAAAAATCCCCAGGCAGCTTTAGGTTAATATATTCTAAAATATTTTAAATTTAAATGATTTAATATATTGGAATGCATACATTTTAAAAAATTGTTAATAAACATCTTTTTAGAAACGATCAAGTCAATATATATATATATATATATATATATATATATATATATTCAATTATTTTATCTATCATATTGCTTGCATTGCATAAAATTTCTTAAATGACTTTGTGATGTATCCTAAATATTAGGGAGTAAATTCCCCTACATATCAGATAACACTAAAAAAATTGAAAAGAAAAAATAAAATATTGCCCTCATTTAACTCAACTACTATTCAATTTTGAATTATATGAATCATTGAATTAATATTTTAATATGAAAATAGAAGCATCTGTAATAATATTAACTCTTCATTAAGTTACCGATAATTTGATGGGATTAGAAGCAAACGGGTGTGAATTAAGAAAACTCAATGGACATTTCAAAATTTTGTAGTAGGATGATGTTATTCTTTTTGCAAGTTTGCTTAGTGCATCTGCCATTATCTTAAATATTTTATGTCTAAGAATCTTTGGGGAACCCATCAGCGGCTATCGTTTATTATTATTGCTATTTTTGTTAGTTTTAATTAAAAAATATTTTTATCAAAATTAATAATGTAAAGACACAATTCATAATCCAAGTAAACAAAAGTTACAAAACATATTTCGTTAATTTATTGATTCAGCCTATCAATATAACAATCCAGGGAATTAATGAATGCGTGCATTCTTCTAAAGGTGTGTTCCCACTCACTATCGACTTTTATCATCTGTCAAGAAATCGGTGATAAAAGTCGATAGTGTGAACACTCTATCTGCTTTTTTATCGGCTGATAAAAGTCGGTAGTCTGAACGCTCCATTCGATTTTTTGGCAAAACAGCGAGATTACTGTCATCTGATAATTTATCAGCTGATAAAAGTCGATAGTCTGAACGGTACTAAAACTAGTCGAATAGCTACTTGAAACTAATTGCTTACTTCTCAAGTAGGGAACAGACTTCCA
>CABFPE010000011.1:230370-243318 GCA_900660155.1 Hofstenia miamia | reverse complement strand
ATATATATATATATATATATATATATATGATAAAGTTATGCTACATAAATGCATTATTTCATGCAAAAATTTGACGCGTTTTGATTATTTATTGATCGTTTTCAGAAATTTCCCTCAATCTTTACAAAATTTTAATTAACTACACTAATGAAATAAAATATTGTTCTTATTAAGTTAAAATAAATGTAATTGTTTTATGATGTTGATTTGCTTGTTTAGTATCATATTTCTATCTATTTTCCTTAAAGTGAATGTTTCAGCAATTTTCGTACATTATATTTTGGCAATAAATGTAAATATTTTTTTTCAGTTCATGTTCGTGTAAATAAATTTGCTATTAAAATGTCCACTTATATTCTCCTTTATTCGTCTTACAAACTCTCGCTTAGTCTCTCCAAAGTACAATCTTTTACAACTGTCACATTTATATTTATAAACTATTGAAGAAACAAGCTCATTTGGAAGAGAAGAATCAATGCAAATTTATTGCTGTAAATTACTTAAAGAACATTTAAGTTGACATCCTAAAAGATTGAAAAGAACATATATATATATATATATATAGGTAATGTAAATAACAATCACTTGAATTATATGCTGGTAAGATACACATAATAATTATAATAAAATTTATATATCTTGTTATTGTTTATTAGTGTTATTGAAATATCATAGAGAAGTAGGTTTGTGCCTGTAGCAAGCTAGTGTATATTTTAATAAATATGGCTGCAGAAAAACAATGTTTGTTGAAAAACTACTTTGAAATTTGCATATCTCTCAAATATTGAGGTAGCTATTTTTTTCATAATCAGCATTTGCAAATGTATTCATGATTCTTGATATATGGAAAAATGTATAGCGTAGTTTAGAATTGCATATAAATTATTAAGTTTAATCGAAAACTGACGGTGTTTGTAAATCCATTCCTTGCAAAATGTTAACAGTCAATGGAAGTTCAGCAATGACAAGCGTTTAAATGTAGAAGATAGACATTTCTGTAATCAGATTGCGTATGCTATATTGCTTCAGAAATATTTAAGCTCCAATTAAATCGCATATACCATAAACATTGAGCTGTGTCTGTCATGTGTTTAAAATAAAAGGTAATGAAATTTATTAACTGAACTCATTTCAGTGTAATACCAATATTTCTACATAATAGAAGAATTCGCTTGTAACAAATAATTTACGCGAATAAACTTCTACCAATATTTCTACATAATAGAAGAATTCGCTTGTAACAAATAATTTACGCGAATAAACTTCTGATCATTAAAATGATTAGTACCTCAATAAACTCAAGTATTCCCCAATCTCATTAAGATTTCATAACAGCATTGGTTATTGAACGCTGTATTTAAAAATAGTTGACTTTCCAATATATTTATGTTGTAAATACCCATCTAGCTGTCAAAATTGGATGAATTTCCCGTGCAAGCTCCCTTATGTAGAAGCCACTAAAAAATATTATTTGATTTTTAGTAACTTTGTAATAATTGAGCATGCATCCCTAAAATAGTAAAAACATATTGAGGACTTCCGCAAATAAACATTCAAAATATGTGTTAACGCGTTCATTGTTGCTGGACTACTACGAGTAAATTTCAGATAGTAATTTTTGAAAAACCTATATATATATATAGCATATATATAATATATATATATATATATATATATAGTCTTCGCTTTTTCACGAATAACGACTCTTGCATTACTTCCCTCAAAATAGTTTTTTAATCACCATGTAGATCTGTTAATCAATTTGTTTTTTGCAGAACATTTAGGTCTGAAAATTATTAAATAATTGGGATAACGATGATAAATAAATCAATTTTTATTCTATTGTTGAGTTGTTGTATTTACATTAATGTCATGTACCACAGCGATTAAAGACATAGTCATCGCACTAGTTAAGTATAAAATATTTGCTTATTTTCTTTGTTTATTGTTGAATATACTCTTACCAATATCAATATTCCGCAATTGAGTGCGTGCCCTGTTTATTTTTCTCCAAAGAGGGTTTACCAAAATTGAAGATGCTAAGAAATTTATATTGATTTGATGCATTCTTTTCCTGACAGATCAACTCTTGTATTTGGATTAGTCATCTTATGTTTTGCAGAAAATCTTTGGACGATGACCTACTCAGCAGTGTCCCAAAAAAGGAAAAGATTCAAGCTAATATTTATTACTGAAAAACGTACTTATTTGAGACAGACGATAGCATTTGATTAATTACAAATACAATCTTGGGACTTTGCGAATACAATCTTGGGACTTTGCGAAGATTAATTTAAAGGGAGCTGCAATCTCTATACCAACTCACCTCCATTTATTGTAGAGATTTGGATACTATTCACATACTCTAAAACCAACAATGAATGCTGATTACAATTCTAGTCACTCTAACTTCTCCAAGCTGCCAAAATTCAGGCCTTAAAATTTTCATAATTGCGCTCACTTTGCAGGACAATGCATTGTGGTTTAAAGATGCAATTAGATTTTCGTCAAGCTTAGAGTTCATATCGTGCTCCTAGTGAATACCCCATATTTGTCACTCAAAGATCCTCTCAGTGGCAGAACATCGGAATAGAATGAAGTTGAAGTCAGTAATAAATGAAGATCCCAAGAGCATGTCTAATGGCTGCTTTAAAAAAATAAACAAAAAAGATTGTAGATTGTTGGAAAAATTCTTGAAGAGGATAATTTTAGTTTATTATTTCATGTTTCCTTGCTTTAAAATGATAGCAGTTTATGTAGTTTCGGTAAGAACTTCATAATATTTTAGTTACAAACAAATAAAACTATTTCACGTTTTGAAAATTTATCTGGAGCTTTATGAAAAAATAATTTCCGGTAGCATTCATTCCAGCATTCGTTTGCTGTTTCATATTTTCTGTTGTTTTTGTTTCTGCATTTTATTTCATTCCCTTTAATATGTAGCATCTTAAAAAATACGAACTTACTTTTGAAGCATTAAACTGTTTTAAGCATTAAATACATTTATGTGAATTTGTGAAAAAAGTTTTTAAGCAAAAATAATCTGCGATTTAAATTTAAAAATCTAATCTGGATATAAAACATGAAGTATACGTAATCTCGTAATTGTTTTAGCAAAACAAATTATAAATTTGTATTATTTAATAAGTCAACAGAATCTAGTTGCAGACAGGTAACACACGTTTCAACCTATTTACTAAATACACTACTTTTCCGTTGCCTTAAGCACCCACGGCATGTTATACCGAGCGCATTTAATCCCAATATATAGGAGTTAGCACAAATATTTATTTTCGTTTTAATCACAAAGAATATTACCTGCAAAGATCTACTAACTTTTGATCATAAATCACTTTCTGTATTCAAGAAAAAACTAAATTTTCACATTAGTGTGGAATTATGTTACATACTCAAAAATAAATAATCAAAATATTCTAACAAAATAATTTTAGGTCACCACAATGTACACCAAACTATCGATGGTCCTAAATGTACATTAGAGAATGACATCGGGTACCCGATAAACCCGATCCGATTTCGGGTTTCGGGTCGAGGCAGGTTCAGGTACAAAGATTAGATTGATTATTAAAATCATCAGGCCCTTCTAAATATATTTAGAAGGCTCTGAAAACATACTAATCTAAATCACCGCTTGATTTGAGAAAGATCCAAGGTATTAAGTAATACCAATGACAGACTTGTTAACGAGCCGAGCCGACCCGAGTCGAGCTTGAGCAGAGTATTGGATATATAGCGAGACCAAAACGAGCCGTTTTTAGGAAAAGAAAATTTATAGTACTGCTTGATAATTTGATTATGTAGATTTTTCTTACTTTTCATTCAATATGCATTTCTTATAATCTAATTTTAGAAATGTTTATTAAATAAAGGGAAGAGCCATGTAAACAATTCTGAGAGCGCAATATTTTAAAAAAATATCGAGCTGAAACGAGCCTCATTAAAAGATTTTATTGGTGAGCTGAGACGAACTTACTCGACATTGCAACTAGCCGAGCCGAGCTCAGAAATTTCTGCTCGTTGACAAGTCTGACGAATGAATTGCAGTTTCCATCATCAGAAAATGATTAATGTTAATGGTTTGATTGGACAAAGATCCATATCATTAAATTCAAAATTCAAAGTTTCTGGTAGTATATATTCCCATTGGGTTGGGTTCGGGTCCATATTTACCTGATAGTTTCACTCTGTAATGTACATGATCACTTTCATAAACTGTATTATCTTTAATTTTTAATGACTACTTAACAATTTCAAGCAAAATATTATCGATTGTAAGTCTATGGAAACTATCTTAACATACTATAAAAACAAAAAAAATTGCCATTTGCCCAATGTATGCATATCTCCAAAGTTATTTAAAATATTAAGCAAATTCAATTCTTTACTATGTTTTTGAATTTCGAATTATCTTTATGTATACAACCTATAGTGCATAGATATTACATTTAGCCAAATAACAGATCCATCTCATTTTAAATAAAAAGTTTTTTTTGTCATAGTTACCTCATCAACATTTGCAATATCAACAAATTCGAAATTTCGCACATCACACGTTAAATAAATTAAATTGATGAAAGACTTTGATAAACAGAGTTCGTTGAATTTCAAAGAAATGTAGAAGATTAAAATTTTCTTTTAAAGTCCATTTCAAGCGCGGTGTCTCCCGTTAAATAGGTTAATGAAATCAGATAAAACGACATTCCTAAAGAATTGAGGATGACAAATAAAAGGATTTGATAAAGATGATGTTATAACGGTACAGCGGCTATAAATTACCACATTATAAAGCAGTGATGTTTCCCTCATTCTGATGAAAGCATTTTCTTATGCCGTCATAAGAATCAAATATATATTTACTAAATGATTCAAATTCCGATAATTCGAATTGCGCATGTGCTGATATACATTTATATATATATATATATATATATACACTTTTTTCTCACAAACCAAAATTTTGCCTTTGCTCCCGCAGTATTAACTCGAACATAAATATATTTACCATGGCGGTAGGTAAATTGAAGAGACACTACCGTGCAAAATTTCAAACATTTATGTTCGCAAACGCGGTCATGATGAGGTTTTTAAAAAACATTTAGCGGGATATATATATATATACATGTATATATATGCATATATATATATATATACATATATACATGTATATATATATATATATATATATATATTATAGATATGCTATATAGATTCATTTTAGTCTATAAGCACTTTTTGATGCATCTCAACCATTTATGGGCCTTTTTCATTATACAATATTGCGGCAATAAAACTACAAAAATACTGCCTTAAATATTTAAAAAAATCCTATATTCATGCATTAACTAAATAGATAAGTTCGTTTGATGTTATTAAGTTGCTTGTTTAAAATATAATTATGATTTTCTTTACTTAGTGTGATTGTTTCTGCTATTTTTTCGTTCTTTCTTCTTTATATGATGTCAAAATATTTTCGTTAAGTTCATGAGGATGTTGGTAGATTTGTGTGTTTAAATGCCACTAAGATGTTTTTTATTCTTTCCCAATTATCGAGCTGTTTCTCTAAAATGTGTAATTAAATAAATAAATAAATGCAATATATATATATATATATATATATATATATANACAAATAAATGCATTAACAAATATAGAATTAGGGAGTCGGCATGGCAAAAATCTTACACAGTAATTACTACAAACCTGTGGAACAATTTAGAAGATAATATAAGAAACGCAAAGAACATAAAGTTATTTAAAAGATTGTTAAAAGAAAACTTATTAGACAAACAATACGCTTTTGGAATATCAAATAGGCTGCATGTATGGCAGAATGAGAGAGTGATATAATTGTAAATATGCATAATGATTGTTTTTTATTTTAACTTTTTATCTGTAGTTTGTAGCCTAGTTTGTAATGTACATTAATATATATATTGTATAGCATACATTTTGTAAATAGTGTTTATATCATATANCATTCGATTTCGTTGTGATTCTATACACTCTTTTGCATTAGTTGTTTCCATGCTTTGAATGTGCTTATGATATTAAATGGTTAATATCATATGTCATATGCTAAAATGGTGAATAAAAATCATTTTACCAATGTATGATGATCACATTTATTACTTATTTCGTCCCTAAGAATTAAAAACACAACATATGGTTTGTTTAATGTTTATTCATTTGTAAAATATCTAATGCAGCCAATTGAAATCCCCGTGCATAGTACTGGCAGTTTCCTAGTATATATAATAGAAATAACATTCCATTGAATTTTGGACATTCGACTACAAAAGATTCATAGGGTTTATATTGAGAATAACCCGATTCTCATCATGATTCCAAGGAAAAGAAATTACACGTAGATATAGGACAATGCAGTAGTAATTTATGAAGTTCGACCACTGTTATAAATAAATTCCTAAAACTATATATTTTTCTCAAGTGGCATCATGAATGTGATACAAATTCTATTGTAGTGATTACGAGTTCTTTGTTGAGTCTTTGTATTTTTAAGTATCATAGATATTTTTGTATTTTGGTAAAGACGCTATTTAGAGAATAATAAGTTTTTATATGCACTCACTTTTGGTAAATAAAAGGTAGTTCATTCTTAACCACGTAGTCAAATATCTGGGAGTGGAAATAGACAAAAATCTTCATTGTCAGCAATTTGTAAGCTCCAAAATCAGAATAATGGCATCGTCAATCCAATACCTCAATACCTTGAGATGTGTTGTCCAGGGAAAGCAGATCATAAATACCCTTATAACGAGCCAGCTTGCATATGCTTGCGTACTACTAAACGGAATACCACGGAAACAACAAGCGCGATTGAATACTATCTTTAACAGGTCAATCTCTACGATGTTTTCTGTCAAACGGCAGCAAACCAGAAGGATTCTTAAACATCACAAAATATTGGCGCCCAGTTACTACATTCAATACTTGAGCCTAGTGAATCTTTATAGACAAATTAATGTTATGAGCACTCAAAATCTTTTCAGTAGCAAATTTATAATGAATCAAAGCACAAATAAATGCATTAACAAATATAGAATTAGGGAGTCGGCATGGCAAAAATCTTACACAGTAATTACTACAAACCTGTGGAACAATTTAGAAGATAATATAAGAAACGCAAAGAACATAAAGTTATTTAAAAGATTGTTAAAAGAAAACTTATTAGACAAACAATACGCTTTTGGAATATCAAATAGGCTGCATGTATGGCAGAATGAGAGAGTGATATAATTGTAAATATGCATAATGATTGTTTTTTATTTTAACTTTTTATCTGTAGTTTGTAGCCTAGTTTGTAATGTACATTAATATATATATTGTATAGCATACATTTTGTAAATAGTGTTTATGTAATATATATATATATATTGTACTACATTGTATTACAAACGAATAAAGGCTAATTAACCGTAACATTAACATTAACCAATAAAATATAAATATCTTTTTTATTTGTAGTAATGCTCAAATCGTATTTGAAGAACTCGGTATGATACTAAAATCCAAGGTGATCTTTACAAGCTCAAGGTCTGCAGAAATTAGAAGTATTTGCAAAACCCGATTGTAGATTTGTAATATTCTGTAAGTTACAATCCAATTATGGATAGCATAAAATAATAAATTGAATGCCATATAAATAAACAGCAGCTGGTCAGGTAAGTTAATAATCACTTCGTTTGCCACCTACACAGACTTACCTAAAGAAAATTGCTATTACTAACCCTGAATGCTAGAGCAATACTAACCAGCGGGCAAATAATAGTTTGCCATGATATTTTCATTCTATAAAGAAATTATGTAAGAAGATTTTTCAGTCATGTTCGGTCAACTAATCAGCTTCCATATGAATGAAATAAGTTATAGCATGCGCAAAAATATCTTTGGTTCAAATTTTACGCTTATTTGCAAAAGAGATTAAATTTCCAAATGAAATATTCGACTTTGCAAAAATATCATTATAAAGTTTCTGTATAATGATATTATAGTTGATTGCATTAATTAGAAAAGTTGTTAATTTTTTATCTGGTCCGTATAATTTGAGCAATTGCAGAAACGGTTTTGGATTCGCTGACATTTGCTTACAAATAGATTAAATTTGTGTACTTTATAACATTTTGGTTTCCTACGCAACGGTTAGCTATTTCTGCGCAATTGATTTCAAAGCGGAACTATTCTCTGCAGATTAATTTGAAACAATTTAATAAAATCGCTCTCTTAATGCGATTGTGCATGGTAATTAGAATTCAATTAACTATAAAGGTTCATTTCTAAAAACTATTTATAGAATCAAATAGACTTTATAATAAAATTTGTAAAAATTCTTAAATATTTAAAATTTTGAATTTGTTTTAAATAAATTATAATTGTCTATAATGCATATTACTCATATAAAAAGTTTGAACATAAATAATGTTTGATCTCGAAGTGTCCTCTAAATTTGCTTTATAGTGATAAATACATTTTAGCTTTACTGAAATTTTATAAACTAACTTCTGTGCTAAGCAGCAATAAAATGTTTTGCAATAATTAAACAATTGTTAAATTCAGTAACATTGGATGAAATAAAATTTTAGAAATCCATATTTTCAAAGTATTTATTAAAATTATGTATGCAAATCCGAAAAAAATTTTATCAGGGAGAAGTTTTATTGGCGATTTGCTGTTTTAGTTCAATAAATGAATTCAGAGTTAATAATATTTACAAATTTAGCATGTACTTACTAAATATTAACGAAAAGCTTAGCATATATCAACGAAAAATTCTAAATTTTACAATTTTATTAATATTAACAATGTTTTCCATTTGCATGAGCTATTGCAAGGTATAATTTTGTAAAAGATATATAAATGAGTTACATTACTTTTAAATGAAATTTTCATATATTTGTTGAAACATTATTAGTCACTACACTTGCAAACTATTCTTATCTGTTTGCCTATAGGCTCATAAATTTAAATGATGAATATATTATCTTTATCGTATTTACAAAACAATAAAACGTGAAAATTAAAACATTCTAGTGTCTGACTATTGATTTTACTCTAAATTTCACCTGCATAAATTTGATTTCTCTATCAAAATATTTCATTCATTTATTAATAAATTTTAACAAGGAAATAGAATATAATCCATTATATTAATTAGGACTTTATGTAATTTTAACTCATCGTTATAAATTATAATTTTAGTAATTTGTTCGTTTCCTTAACAAAAATCATTCAATAAATTTAACTGTATATAGCAATTTTTTTTGAGAATGCATAAACCAAGTTTTACATTGTAAAATGTTTGAATTGATTTTATCCAGCACTCTGTTTATGTCAATCAATGTAACTTATGGACTAAAAGCTATTAATATTTTCTAAGAAATATATTCAATTTTTGAAATGCTTTCAGAATTCTATAAATAAATGTGGTGGGAATTTTACGAGAAAATGCTACAAAATATCCGTATATCTTGGCCAAATACTTTAGAGATGTTTTTGGTATTCCAACTATAACTTTTAATGAAATGAAGAGGTCAATTATTACGTATTATAAGAAATCTTTTTTCCAATTTTTTGCTGCATTTTATCAATGCTATAAGAAATTTGTCAAAGGCCGGTAGCTACCATAGATTTCGGTCTCCGGACAAAATCTGACTAAAATTCATTTTGAGCATTATGGAAAATAATATATTTCCATGATTTTTTTTATTGTTGCTTTTAAAACTTAGTCGAGGTTAGGATTTTCCTTAATTGTTCGAATTTATGATTGTTTTCTAATCCTTTCATTAAAAATTACAGGATTAGGATTAGTAAAAAAACAACGTCTACAGCAAAGAAATCACGGCTAGCTGCTGTTTACAGCTAAAACCTTGCTGTCGACTGGAGTGCAAGGCCAAAAGTTATATTGAAAGGCCAATCACGACAAAGAACATTGCCTAGCCACAAAACACTACAGCATATATGCTGTCAGAAATGCAGCTATTGGTTTGCTAAAATTTTTCTTTTAAGAAACGTTTCCAGTATGTCATTAAAAATCTGAAACAGACGCCTGCTTTATTGATTCTATGCAATTGAAAATTGTTATTACCACGATAATATGATTTTGAAAAAAGAATTTATCACTGTATTTGTTAATTGTTTTGAAGAATGAATAGTGCTTCAGGCATTTTTTGAATTTTCTTTCTCAGTAATAACTTATCAGAGATTTTGTTAACGTGATTTTGTTTTTTAGGGCAATTAATTTGATATACATTGCTTCAAATTGGCGGTTTGTGGCTGTTTTAAGTCTATAAAAAGCCTAAAGATTTTTTTAGTATTGCTGCTACCATGGCTTATGTCAGAACTGCATAATAGTATATAATCTTTTTCATTGCTCTGTAGTGTAAGAAATAGTTATTTACTGGCAAAGTGCACTCCTAAAGACTTCGTTCAATAGAAAATAAATACGTCTGCCGCAATAAAGTATCTATACAGAAATTTCTTAATACAAAACGTTTGAAATATTATCTACCGTTTATTTTCCATTCAATGACCCGCAATTTAATTTTTAAACAACGTTTTCTTCACAAACGTAAAATTTTCCTTTAAAATAGTACACTAATTTTTAAATTGCAATTCAATATCGGTTTTCCAAGTTCAATATTTATAATTTCAATTGGTAATTATAAAGAATTTAATAATTAGTTGAAACAATTTGAAGATTTGGGTTACTTTTAAAAAATAATTTTATGTTTTAATAGAAAATTCCTTTTTTTATATTACACAAACACCTAGTTTATAGCTGCTTGTCTCCCAGAAATTTCTAATATTGTTTGGAAAGCCACAATTTAGGGTATTTGCAAAGGTATCAGATATTCATAGCATAAGATTTTTTTTTGGAAATACCAAATATATAACTTCCAAATTTGGAAAAATAAGTGTAAAACAAAGGCAATCTGTATATATATATATGTATATATATATGCTTGCCAAAAATTTTTTTATGGCACTGAAAGATTGTTTTTAAATATTAATGCAAGGATTTAACGATTTCCTGCACATTATGCAGAATTGACTTCATGAATATAAGGCTTAAATTTTTATTTCTAATGAATTGCAATATATGCGCTCATCAATTGTGATGCGACATACAAAAATTCATCAATTAATGCTATAAGATTTTTCTTATTGTCACGCTACAAAGAGAGTATTCATATAGAAATATGATCATTCTTTCAACCGAAAAATGATTACGTTCCTTATCCCCAGACATAGCAACGTGCAATGAAATGGGTCAAGCCGTTTCTTAATAATTTTTTTAAGTATTTTATCTTTACAAACTGTAAATTTAGCATTATTAAGAACATTACAAGCATTCGTCATGTGACAAATACTACAGAATTTACATAATCTAATGGGGGCTATTCATGAAATTTTAATTCTTTAACAAATTCAAAAAATTAATATATCGCTATATGATTTGCGTAAATTTTTTGTCCAATGAAAAAAATGCTTTATTTAAGAGATATTGAATATACAAATTCCGTCCCATTACCCACATTTCATTAGCAATACAAAACTGAATTTAAATTAGTTCATTATTACATGCTTTTAAATGATAAGTTTTTATGTATCTACTTGTAAGAACTCTACAAACTCTCAAATTTTAGATTTATTTCTATTCCCAACTAGATAAACGACTTTATTGACATAAAAATACTGCATGTATGACCAATGACGTAAGCACTATCAAATGGGGATGGAGTTCTATATATTCAATATATCCTTCATAAAGGATAATTTTTTCCAAGACAAAAAATTTAAGTAACTCATATTGTGAAATTATAATTTTCTCAATTTATTCAAGAATCAAAATTTCGTGAATAGCCCCCATTGCGGAGAAACATTATTGCAAGTTTTTAGAGAGTTATTCATGTGCTAGATGTGCTAAGTTTCCATCCTTGAAATTCAAAAAATTACACCGTAAATGCGATAAGCGATATTTCGTAAATTTACTGGATAAATAGAATTAGAAATTTTGGATCTATCTTTTACATAATAAGCAATAAAAAATATTAACCAAATTTTACATTAGAATTCGTTTGTAGTTTAAAATGTGCACGCTACAATTAAAAATATAGTACATGAGTTTTACAATGGGAATCTAAATTTACTGAAATCTGTAAAGTTTGCATAAATCTCAACTAATAATAACAATTCCAACTTGACTAACTTCATATTCAATATTAAGCACATCCTACATAAGTGAACTAATGTATGGATGTAAACATTTCAATATTATTTACATGATACTTTTGCGTGTTGAACTCACATGGGGATTGATTCTGTTCTTAATAACCTTAGAAAAATTGCTTGAATTTTTGCCAAAATTTTGCCAACATTTTGGAGTTTTTTCCAAATTCTTGGATTATAGATTTTTTGACAACGTTTTATAAAAAATTTAACAGCTACTTATGATAAATCAATGAAAAATAATGAAACTACAGGAGATAAATATGTTGCATATACCACATATCCCATTATGTATTATCGCAAATATTGAGTAAAGTATATATCAAACATGTAAGGTCAGCCACAAAGTAGAGTATTTGTAGACAAAGCCATCACCGTCCCCCCGCCCCAAAGAGAACTCTAGACAAAGAGTAAAAAATAAAAAACAGGTATAACATGAGTATAATGCAAAAATGCTAAATCAAGAAATTAACCGCTTTTGATAGGAACTTTAATAGTAATTTGTCATTGATTGAAAAAATTCTGCGGATACTAGTTTTTATAGTGTGCATGTGCATTGTGCAGATTGGAGAATGTCAACCAATGACAATCTGCACTCTAAGTCTATGTGTGTGAATCTATTTAAAAATAAAAAGGGGAACCTAATTTCAACTTTAATAATATATATATATATATATATAT
>CABFPE010000011.1:205427-230226 GCA_900660155.1 Hofstenia miamia | reverse complement strand
ATATATATATATATATATAACAGCAAGCGAGTGCATAAACATTAAGTTAGTGAATTTTTCCATTTCCAAGAAATATCATTTCGAATATGTGCTTAGTTTTTAAATGGTAACTATTATATAGTTGCGAAACGATCACTTCCTAAGCATTACCCATTATCGGGGTTTGTAGCCTTTTGATGAAAAATAATCAAACTGTGTGAAACCAAAATTTGCTTTTTTGTGTGAATTGTAAATGGATACAAGTTTTAACGAAATGTCTATTAAAAATGAATTTTTTGCCAAAAGATTCGAACAATTTAAATTTTACTAGATCATAATTTTTTTCAAAAGATTTTTCTATGAAGCTTTCTACGTTACTAAAGCAATCTTACGCCTGCGAGACGTCAGTTGATAATTGATGACGAAATTATGTTGATGACGTTTCGCATTCAATTTGAAAGTTTGTGATCTTTTTGAGTTAAATTAACTTGCTTAATGTATTCATGCGAGATGTCATTTCCTAATTACACATAAATATTAAATAAGTATAAAAAAGCAGTCGTTTCATGCAAGGCGCAAAATTTTGAACAAATTTCCTATAGCGAGAAAACTGAAATTTGAAATACCTTTAAGTTTTGTCTCGATGTTTCTCAAATCCATAAAAGTAAATATCAGAAATGCAGCCATCGGAAATTGCAAAAATGGAGTCAACAACCCATATAACATATAGGGATAATATTTTGAAAAAAAATCCTATTTTAATATGCTTATATTACAAGTATTTTATTCAACTTTTAGTTGTGTTCTTGTTTTCAAAAACTGTTCTTAAAACGACAATGGAAAGCATTATCTAAAAACTTAAAGCTTTCAACAAATTTCGGAATGTCATGTAAATTTTATTCAAATCATTTCTGCCACAAAAACGGATTATCATAGATTCCATTGTCCTGCAAATTATTTCATTCTGATATAACTCTTTAAAGTTGGTTAGTTCTATTGTCAAGTTCTTTTAAGAAGTTTGAACAAAAAGATGGAGATAGCAGCAGATGGGAAAATGCAGCCATTGATGCCATTTAGCGACTATTCACTCTATTGAATTTCAAATTATAATACTGAAGCAGATAGATAGTGGATGAAGGTATATATTCTCCGCCCATATCGAAGTCTAGTTTAAACAAGAAAACAAAGAATTTAGAATGATTTCAATTGCAGATTTTCAAATTACAAGACAAGTGATTGATGAGATATGGGAATCATCTAGTCGTAAAACTTGTAGAGTTCACTTGATTGACGCAGCGAGGAGTCATTCTCACGTTAGGAATTCGGAGCATGCTGTATAGTTCGCTCCTAAACTTCTTGCTGCTGATGCAGTACAAGAAAATGTTAATTGCACCAGTTGAAATTCTTACAGCGAGTGTAACATAAAAAATAAAAAATACGTTTTTGTTTGTATATAAGAATGTATTGGGATTATTGTGATTGCGTAGAGAATTCAGAACTAATAACCGAGGAGTGTAGAGTATGAGCAGAACTGACGAACAAAGAACAAGCAAAGCGGTCATGGTGTTATCTTCTCGTGATTTATGGCGGTAGCTTTTCCCACCTCTCACTTGCTTCATTACTGTTATGCTCTCACGAGATTGCATTTGTTTGAATCGCTTCTGACTTTGTCGAAGTTTGTATAACATCAGAAGATTGCAAGGAATAATCGTTATGAAGGGACATATGAAACTAAGAAACATCTGAAAACTTAAGATTATCTTACTTACAAATGGATTCATGTCTAATCCTTTAGGACCACATGTTTTTCCGTAAACATAACTACCTCGCCAGTTAAATTTTACATTAATACCTGAAACACGTATGCATGTAGGCGCTGATATTACTACCATTAGAATTAAGACGACGATGATTATCTTACAGCTTCTTCGGTATTCAGATCTTTGGTCCTTGCCATAAGATAGCATCGGCCTTATAACTGAATAGCCTCTTTGAAGAGTAAATGCAATAATGAGGTATGTGGAACAATTAGCAGTGAATAATCCAAAACACGTATAATATGGACAGGTACTTCCAATGACGGTTATGACAGGATCAGGGAAAATATTTCTCATTAAAATGTAAAATATCCCAGTAGAACAGAGATTGCCTAAGTCCATTAGAGCAACACAAGATAAATACGTGGATGTTGCGCAATTTTGCATCGATGGTCTTCGGAACACAAACAATGTTAGAATGTTAGCTGGAATGCCAATCATTAAAACCAAAAACATATACAAAGCAATTAATATCCGAAGTATGCCAAGATCCACTACTTCTAAATACTCATGCCTCGTCGTATTCATTATGTATTAATGACGGCAGCAAATTTTCATCAGTTATAAAACATTAGCCATCCAATGAACAACTGCCGCTAGATAGCGCAATTTATTCTTTAATTTACTTATTTTTAACAAGAAATTAATTCTTGTAAATGATATAATTTGCAGATTTATGTATATATATATATATATATATATATATATATATATATATATATACAGGGTGTCCCAGAAACAACTGAACACATTAAAACTACAATATCTACTCTTGTGAGAAATTAATCTCGATGAATTTTTAACCACATATTCTACGCATCATAGGAGTTCAACTGTGAATGTTTCAGCTCGATTCATTGTTTAGTTCGTTTAAAAATCCAAAACAAAGTTTAACTTTGATTTCATCCTAATGAATTTTGAAGTTTTGACTTTTCAGTTTGGTAAGATTCAAATTTTAATGGAGCACTGTTGATTTCATTCGCCTAAATTTTAAAAGTTTGAGTTCTCCAGGTCATTCGTTTTTTCGTCAACTCGTGTTTCGGGAGAAGGCACACAAAATCGACCATCTGAAGCAGCGAATTCAAGCGGCCTTCGGTGAGATCGACGATGACTGTCGTAAAAGAGCTATTGCCCACTTTTAAAATTGTCTTGTTTCGATTTGCTAAAAATGTTTTTTGAATAAACATGCGTGTTTTTTCTCGTAAAACAAGTAAAAAATGCACATTTTCATTATTCTATCACAGAAGTTCTCATATTCACTCTATCAAGCTGAAATCTTCAGTGTTCAACTCCTATGATGTGCAAAATGTAAGATTAAAAAATCTATGTGATTGATGCTTTGTAGGATAAGTTATTAGAGTTTTAATGTGTTCAGTTGTTTCTGGGACACCCTGTATATAGCGGTACAGTTTGCGATAGAAATATGGGGCCTCTGTTAAGTTAGAGATTTTCTTCTCAATAATACTAGATGTGCCTGCAAAAATGGCTTAAAAATAAAACCAGGCAGTACAAACAGGATAATCCGCAAAACTGAAAAACTTATCTGGATTGGAAATTAACAGTAAGCTTATAATCAATAAATCTATGTTACTCAAATCCCTTCTAAAATGTGTTTCAACTAATACATAGGGAACTTCCTAGAAAAGTTTCTATTCTTAATAAAAAAGGAGTATAAATCATTTGCTATGAATATCATTGACATTAGTTTCTTTGCCAAAATGCTGTTTAAAGCTGTTGCCCAACCAGTTTACACATAATACTCAAGGTTAGCAAAAATCATATTCTCAAACCAGTTTCGGGAATTCTAATAAAAATTGTATTAATGAAAAACTTGCAATGTGCAAATTTTCACCAGAAGCTGTAAAATCATACGTGCATCCGCCTACATATGTCAGCATTTCACTTGATCCATGAATTTTACCATTATGCCTCTCCATAATAGGCCAAAGACAGTTATTCATTTTAGCTGGTTTCTATTCTTTGTTAAATAAGCATTTATTCACGCCAGGTTACCTTGGAAAAACTTAATATTCATTTAATTTAGAGATAATATGATTTCGGTTAAATGTATCAAAACAAAAGTCACACAATCACCAGAAGTTTAGTCACATCATAAACTTCTGCAGAGATCACAATCTTCGTTTGCATAAAATGAAAATAATTTTACACTTGCATAGAAACAGATCTTTTACGATTTCTAATGATATACCTGGAACTTCATTTGTTAGCATTCTTGGCTTCTTGATAGACAATAAGTTTTACTGTAAAATTCACTTTGAAATTCTCTTACTGAAATACGTCTTTATAAAGAACGAACAGAAAATTCACTAAGATCTATATTCATTGTACGGGTTTACTATTCTGTTCACCTCTTCGTTGCGATGCCTTATTAATCTTATTTAAGGAAAGTATACAAATGATTTACAACAGAGCTATAAAATTATAACATTGCAAACAGTTTTGCAACATTAGTTTTGAAAAATTTTTCCAATCAAGTTAAGAAATTTGGAAGGCAGTGCCTTTGTGTAAATATAGCAGCTTCAAAATGTCAAGGTTTCGGTAGTAATAGAGTTAAAAATTTCAAAGACATAGAGGCAAAAGTGAATCAAGTTTCACTATCAATTTAGTGATTTAGATTTCTTTTTTGAAAACTAAGAAATTCAATATTATATCAGTATATGATATTGAAGGAAAGGAGTTGTAAATTAAAAAATTTTTTACTTAATGAATTTTGAAAAATTATATACATGTATATATATATATATATATATATATATATATATATATATATTGCAAACAGAACCAGGTATCTATATTACTTTTGGGTAACTTGACTAGCTCTTGGCTATGTGACTTGTATGTACCTAAATCCAGTATAAAAATGTGCTCTAAGTGATCATTCTGCAATGCAATAGGTCTCATTTGTATCAAACACAATTGCTGAATTTTGTTTTCTATAATTTAAGACAAAAATGCTAATTGAACTAAATAGGAGTTAAAACCAACCTAATTTAAAGGTGGCCGACGTAGACCATCGCTACTGATATTTGGGATTAGTTTTTTATATTTTTTACACTACTTTGATTTTGCATTATGGTATATATTTTAAATATTGGGTTTCACGAATTTTTATTTCTCATATCGAGACAATGCTATTGCACAATTGATTTTGCATTCTAAATCCAAATCCGATGAAAACTTACTTAAGAGTCTTATTAGATCACTTAAATTCTTTGCAAATACATTGGTTATTCAATTATTATAATTGAAAACATTATTAAAAGAATCATTTTCTCATGAATTGAAATTTTTTGCTATGATTGGCCAAGCGCCATCTACCGTTCATAAATTCATAACGACGTAGGAATCAGTCATTATTAAACAAGCATGGCTTGTAAGTCTACTGACGTAATAAATTGAAACAAGTATATTAATATTTTAAATAGAAAATACACTATTGATTGTTTGATGTGATAGGTAACTGCGGTAATATACTACATTACACGAAATTGTAGTTTTGCTAATGAATCTTAATTTAATATATCATTATTCATCTCACAATAAGAAAGTTACAAATGATAGTTACTTAATAGAAGTTCAATACCAATTTATTCAAAAATAATATACAAATGTGTATAACGCAATTCCTACAAATACAAAGGTTATTCCAAAGAAGTGATTAACCATTGTAGCAAATAGTCGCCATTCCTCCTTCACAATGTCCTCTATTTTTGATTTTTTCAAAATATCATCAATCTTCTCAAATGACACTTTCGACAGAATCTCAAGACCATGTTTTTGGTTTCTTGTATCATCAATATTTTTTGTCATAGGTCTCAAACCTATAAAAAACTGAATGAATAAATATGAATATATATATATATATATATATATNTATATATATGATATAGATAGATCTGCCATCTAGCGAGCATATGTTATAATTATAATGATTTATCAATATGCCCGATCAAATTAAATTTTCATAACAAATTAGTGGTCATTCAGTAGTTGATAACGCAATCTAGTATGGCAGCTATTTTTTTAAGAGCAACATATAATGAATTCAATTGTTCCCATCACTGCAAATTCAGTTATCTATTAATTGATCAGTTGATGCTAGCAGGTCAAACTTTCTTCATTATTTTCATTCCTAGATCCTTAAATGTAAAAATGGAATTGCAAAAAGCTTTCTTGAAATTTTTAGCTATTAAAAATTATAATATAAATAATACATGTATGTTAAATGAATTTTCAAAATAATTTATTCATTAATATTTCGGAACCTAGAAATGGACTATAATATAAAAATATTACAATTGAGTAGAAAATATTTTTCAATATTTAAAAAAGTACTCATTCAAAATTGCTCATAATTTTAAATTTTAAATTTTTGACAATCTTGGCAGATTTGTAAGCTCATTGTTATCATTTGTAAACAAGACATTCCTTCAAATTTCCAACAAAGGCTACTTGTCGTGCTCTGCCATGAAAAATCTGTTTGACATGATTGCATCATTAATACACAATTATTGGCTTACCAATAGGTCAATGTCGGGTATGCATCACTGGCCCATTAACTCCCCAACAGTCATCTTCCATTACACGCCAATAGCCCATTGCAGGCTAATTAATGGCTTGCTATATGGGTTAGGAACTGAATAAAATTGAATTTTTTGTTAAAGAAAATATTGCTATGAAGCAAAGCAACACAAATTATATACATGTAGGTTCCTTTGCTATGGAATGAGTCTTTATAAGTTTCTAAAGTGAGTATCATCTATAATTTTTGAAGGAAAATTTCCTACAGAAATATTCAAACTTCAATAAAAATTCCGAACAAATTTAAAAAAACATTTAAAACAAGTTTTAGATCAATTTAACAACATTTAAATTTACCTAAGACCAATAGAAATCTTGAATAAAGTAGCCGCTTTAGACAGTAGGGAGGGCTATGGTTGCTACTTTGGTAAGAGATGTTCAAAGTTATAACAGATATAAAAATTGTAAACCCAACGAATACTATGTTGCAGAATACAAATATACCTAAACATTTGCACATTATGAATATATATATACGTGTATATACATATATATAGTACTTGCAGCAATGATATTATCTAGAGGGTGTCCAGGATTTCATGGCAAAAACAGAATGCCTGTAAGGCCACGGTTGAGACTAGGTGATTGGTTAAAAGTGATCTGTCACTTTTGAAAGCGTTGCACGTCTAAACACCCTAGATAATTAGCGATGTGGTGATCACAAGGAATTCGCACGCACACGATTTCTTCGTGATCGTCACATCGCTAATTATCTCGGGTGGTTAGACGTGCGATTCACTCAAAATGTGATAGATCACTTTTGAGCAAATCACTAGTCTAACCGTGACTTAAGAAATAACTTTGTGACCATTTTCAAATTCTTCCTACTTCTCGAATGAGCGTCATTTACTTTTTACATTTCAACTTTGTGGTTACAATTGATTATAATCAATGGTTGTTTATTTAAATAGGACCATGTATGTACTCCCACATACACTGACAGTGCTATCAAATATTTGCATTACAACCTCAATTTCAAATCAGATTCACCATCATGTATGTTGACTGATTACATAATTCCTCAGCTCAAAACAAGGCGAAAATTGTGATCGACAATATTCCAGCAAGATGGAGCGAAGCCACATACTGCGCATCAAACTCTCCAAATTCTCAACTCGAAGTTTCCTGGACGTTTAATTTCATGCGGAGTTGAATTTGTTTGGTCAGCGTATTCACTTGAAATTTTACCAGTCGATTTTGCTATCTGGAGATCCCTCAAGAGCAAAATACACGGTTGAGACTTCGATGACATACATGATATTAAAGATTCCATCACGACTAATGTGAGAGAAATCCCGCAAGATTTGTACAGGTCAGCTTTTGAATCAATAATCAGAAGATGGCAATTATGTCTTGAAGATACATATATTTTTTGGTCACTGTATTCGTATCCATTCGCTTAAATTTGAATTACATGATTAGAGATTATTGCAGTTTAAATTTGTCGTTTTTGATTCATTGATACATGATACAGATAGAAATTACAGGCATTTAGTTTTTGCCATAAAATACTGGAAATCCTGTACATTTCGATGATAGTTAATGATAGGTTGATATTCATGAATTTCTATTTCAGTTTCAATTATGTTCTTTGAAAAATTTTGAAATTTTTAAATATTACAATATCAAGGAATAAAAATGAACTAATTAAAAATTGGTATCAAAAATCTACAAGAACAGATTTCTAAATACCATTCAATTCGTACTGTGACGAAGTTCATTAGAAAAATACAGTTAAGTGTCTAGTAGAGTATTTACAAGCTTTTCAAATCATGAAAAATTAACAAAGGGCCTAGACAAACTTATTAATGATCTTCTAATACAGGATAAAAAACAAAGACATTTTAAAGAAACAACTCAAAATTTTTAAAAAAAGAATAAAAATGAACCGAAAAGAATTTCTAGAAAATCTCTTAAAATAAAATAAAACTTGTGTTTCCTGAAGTGAAAAAATCTGCAGTTTACTTAGTTCCCACATCACTTTCTACATTTCAATGAGCCGTTGCACCATTTTCTGAGTTCTTAGATGGTTATTTGTTGTGCTTTCAAAGTGCACATTTCTTTGCAAAAAACGTACAATTTCTTAAAAATCTTTTTAAAAATCGTTGGACCTAGCACCAATTATATGCAGTAAGGTCTAATAATTTTCTGATAATTAGTTAACACCTATTTTCTGGATAAAAAATACTTTTAAATTGGACAACATTGGGGACATTTGAATTTACATATATAAAAACAATGCAAACAGTAAAAGTTAATGCATACCAAAAGTGGGAAAGTTTTCAGAGCTTGACGGAATTATTTGCGCGACGACCATTAAGTTGACGATTTGAGCTAGTAGAATTGTAATGTTGAAAGATATTTTCTCACCAGACTCCAGAGGAAGAAAAAAGCTAAGTGTTGCCATGACTAAAATAAAAAGTATCAGTCTTAATTTTAAGGTTAACTTTAGCATAATTGTATAGGATTTTCTTCGTGAAAGGTTTGCTGTAGACGATGATAACAGAAATATAAGACAATTTTTAGTTGCTTACTTCAGCATTTAAAACAATTTTTAGTTACTTACTTCAGCATTTAAGACAATTTTTAGTCTCTTACTTTAGCATTTAAGACAATTTTTAGTTGCTTACTTCAGCATTTAAGACAATTTTTAGTCTCTTACTTTAGCATTTAAGACAATTTTTAGTTGCTTACTTCAGCATTTAAGACAATTTTTAGTTGCTTATTTCAGCATTTAGCACAATATTTAGTTGCTTGCTTCAGCATGTAATAGCAGTTAAAATATTTCCAGCCAGACTTTCTCGATATCATAGATGTGATTTTAATCGTTTTACTAGTTTTTTGTATATTTCTAGTGGTTCACTAATTCAATTCAAATATTCCTCCCATGAGCATAGGGTTGACATAGATTTTGTTCAAATTAGTTTGATTCAATGAACACAAACATTTTGAATGTCTTACTAGAAATAGGTTTTCTATGCAATAACTCAACCTGATTGCTTACCAGACGGGTCAACAAGCCAACATTTCCATGCTTGGCTCGGCTCGTTTAAACTGGCATACTGACTGCAAAAAATAAGAAAAATCTCCATAATCAAATTAACAAGCAGAACTATAAACTGGCTTTGCCTAAAATAGGCTCGTTTTGGGCTCGTTGTATACCAAATACTGCACTCAAGCTCGGCTCGTCTCGGCTCATTAGAAGCTTGACTCGTTGACAAGTCTGTTGCTTACCGTAAAGTATTATAGCAGGCCATACCAGAACGATTGAATAAAAAACAGGTTTCCTCACAATGGTAATTATATAATTTTGGTAATCATGATTGTGAGATTCTCCAACTGCCACAGTTACAGGCCTTTTCAATACCCATTGTTCGTGTTCAGTATAGTGGTTGAGAGGCATTCTGCTAGCGTTCATTCCAAGATGTTGATTTGGAAATGCGATTCTGTATTCGTTGTTGCTTAAGTGCCATTGTCTCAATCTAAATTCTTTTTTAAAGAATTACACCTTTTACAGTTCAATTTAAACACTAAAGCATTTAAATTAAAAACTGCTGCATTTAGTTTAAAACCTAAGTACTTGAAATTAAAATATACGGTATTCAATTTAAAATATATATCAAACAATGACTTTATACAAATAATTAAACTAAGAAACAAAACAAACGATGAACTAATGCAATGTTTACATTATTCTCCATACAGAAAATTATCTTTAACCATAACTCTTGATATTACCTCTGTGCATGCTGAAAAAACGATTGCATGAATAGAACCATCATAATTATTCTTAACACAATTGGGTTACAACTAAAAAAATTTAAATTTAAGCAGAAAACCCAGTGTTATTGTTCAGAAAAAAAAGGAAAACGGTATATATAGGGTGGGCCAAAAAAATTTTAATCATACACAAGTTTTCAAAATGAATATTTATTCGAAATTTTTTTTTACAGATTTTTAAAAAAAGTATCAAATTAAAATTTGATAACAAAGTCTTCTCACTTTGTCTCTTGTTTCCTACACAGTTCAATAATTGATGACATGTTCAATCCAAGCTCCTCTTCTGTGGATTACAGCTGCAACACGCACATTGAAGTTTGTGATGACATTGCCGCACATCTCAAGAGGGATTCTTCGAATTTCCTGATGGATGTTGGTCTTCAGGGCTTCAATGGTCTGTGGGTTGTTTTAGTACACTCTCTACTTTGGAGGATTTCTTCCTGGAAAGTCAGTCATGAATCGCGTTGAGTGTGGGTTATCGATTTTAATTCAAAATATGCTTCTACGATCTTTACTCTTTCCTCCCCAGTACATTGCTTTCGAACCATTAGTGTGAGAATTCAGTGCTTAGTTTTTGATATTTGTGAAAATGAAACAAAAATCTTAGTAATTTTGAAAATTGTTAGAATATAAAAAGTGGCAACATTTTTTTGGCCCACCCTGTATATATACTTACTTTACAAATTCGAAATTATTCCTAGAAACCTTCCTACCAATAAGTGTTTTAGAATTATTTGGTTGTTTACAATTAAACGCAGTAAAAGGCAGAGCGTATTTGGTGGTTCGAAAATAAAGTTGAATTATACGCGTTATCTTTACATTGGTGCCCAACGTGGTTATATAGATATTTTTCGTCCTTCTATTACTATATTGAAAATATGGTCCTCCTATATTAAAGACCATTTATTCCATGCAAATCGAACTTTGACAATTAAAATTCAATGCACATTGAAATAAGAAGAATATTGATACTGATGAAGTAAAACATAGTATTCTTCCATTGGCAGTAGATGATGAAATACTTGGTCCTATTCATCGCAAAATTTCAGCAAAGACAACAACATTGAAGACAGCCTTGGAATCAATTATAGCAGAATATTATTGAGCTACTTGTCCACCTAATTCTTCGGAGTGGACAAGTATTCGAATTTTTCAACCATCAGAAATTTTGGGAATTCAGGAAAAATTGTCTAAATGATCTATGCATTTGGAGTTGGCGTGAAGTTATAAGAGCATATTTAATAGAGGCATTGCCGTTAGCAATTAGAAATTCGATGTGCTTAATCACAATGCTGAAGAATTTCTGCCAAATTTTTCACAACAAAATGGGAACTTTATGCCTGTAGTTACTCAAGAACTCAAAGAAAGCAAAATTCTGGAATTAATTAAGGTGTATCATAACAATGATCATTTCGGAGTTAAGAAAGTAATGAGAACCTTTGAAAGAAACAGGATTATTTTCTATTCAATGACAAAACGTATGTCTGAGTTTTCCAATAACTGTGTTATCTGTCATCAAGGAATCATATGGTTACTGTTCTAAGCAAGGATCCTTGATAACATTTCTGTCTGTACAGCCAAGAGAAGTGATATCAGTGGATATTGTAGGACCATTACCTAAATCTGGCTCATATCATTTTTGTTGTTACAATTATTGATCACGCTCATTGGTTGGAGGCATATCCAACAGCATCAATAACAGTGAATATTTTACATGAGCAGTGGATATTTTGGTTCAGTGCTCCGAGAAACAGTATTATATATCAAGGAAGACAGTTTCTGTCTACCATTTGGAATGAATTATTAAAATCTTTTGAAATAAGTTGATCATTTTCAAAACTATGCCATCCCCAGAACAATGCTTCTGTTGAACGCGTTCATAGAATCATGAATGATAGGCTTCATTGTCAAAGCAAAACCTGGTCGAAGGGACTCTGCGAAGCTCCTTTTCACATTAACAGATCTACTCACAAAACAATCAACATATCTCCATTTCAATTTTTATTCGGAGCAAATGCTAATGTATCTCAAGACTGGCCTGAACAGCCAGAATGGTTTGATCTTCATCATGGTGCTTGTCCAAAGTTTGCATGTATATATATATATATATATATATATATATATATATATATTTAAGATTGACTGACTTGTTTAAATTTGAATGCATTAGTTTTTCAATTGAACTGTAAGAGGTCTTTCATTCTACACGTATGAAGCCACTTTTGAAGTACCTGCCTGCTAAAAAGAATTCACCAAAACTAATATATCAACAACAACAATGTAAGTTTGAATATGAATAAAAATGGTCTATTCAATGTGTTTTCTATTTTGTCAAGTAAAGGTAATGAATCTATCATAAATGTATTCAATTCCACGAATAAGAAGTTCAGTAGGAATAGTTTATTTCACATGCAGTATCGACGGTTTGAGTTGTTCTATGATTCTAGGATGTTGGACAAGAACATGGTGTTGTAAAGAAACCCTACAAAATTAGTCACAAGAGCTAAAATCTGATGAACAAGAAGGCCATAACGAGTTATCATTTGATTTTCTCCAAAAAATTTGTTCAAACTAGTTTTATGCTGCTTTTGTGTATGTGGTAGCACCTTCTTGTCGCAGAATGAAGTTGTGATGAGTAGGCAGTTGAGGAATGAGATGATCGTTTATTATGTTAGCATAAACTTCTACTGGCTATCTTAATTATAATGTGCTTCGTCTTTTCAAATGAGAATTATTAGGAAAATGAGGTTTTTATATTCTTCAAAGAGTGAATTTGCAAATTGCAGCCAGTCTTCAAAATCTTCTTCTAAATGATGGAGATCGCCATCATTTTGAAGAAAATGATTGTGCATATGGGTTCTTAAAAGCTAACAAATCGAATTGTTGGCTAAATTTTTGAAGGGTTAAAAAATGCAGCAGCTTGTGTTATTTTTTATGCCAACTTAAAGCAACTACTGCAAAGAATCAATTTTTCAATGCAAAATTACAATATAATAAGATTATGAATAAAAAATATAATGAATCAACCACACGTTTCTAAAGGAAACTAAAATATATTTACTAACATTATATGCTTGATTAACTAACAATCTATAAAACGAAATTACTTTATAGTCCACCTGTATCAGAGTAAAAAGTAGTTAAATGTATATCCTTAAGAAACTCATTATAATGTAATAAATTCAAAGTACTTTCTAGGGATTTCTAATGTTCTTAATACATAATATTTTTTCCAAATTCAAAAATCAATTCTAAGCAATTATCTAAATGTCTGTGATAAACGTATAATTACATAATTTTTTCTATACATTTACTGTTCATTGGCTTGATACTACAATATTTGTATAATACCTTAATATAAAGCAATTATACAGCTATAACTATTGTACACCACCAGAAAGCTGGAAAAATAAAGATTTATTTATAAGTTTTAAATTTCCATTATGGGGAAATGAAAATTGCAAATAGTGTAAGAAACCCCAAGTTTCGTACTAAAACTTGTTTTGTAATTTAACAAGACTTGTACGAAGTGCAATTGTAAATACTACTGTTTATACATTAAACTACAAGCAAAAAGGGAGTTGGCTTTAATATACATATACAATTTTTAATTTTGAAATTTTATGGATATATTAACGTCACAATTTACACAAATAATGTAAATAGCTTACAGCTTAAATATTCAATTTTATCAGTAAAATAATGTATCTAATGTAATAAGGTCTATATTAAATATGAACTATATAATGATCCTTTCAATGATGATATCATACTTGCCTGTTTTAGGTATTTTCAACACTTACCGAATTACACATTCCTGCGCATCATTTGGAAATTTGGTTACATCAAATTTACATCCAAATTTCATTGTAATTGATGTTTTAATAATTACCACCTCTCCGTTATCATAGTGAATATAAATATTATTTAAGCCCTGAAAAATCTTTACCAACCTAAAAATTCATTATGTAAATTTCGAATTTATACACTGCAGTCCATTTTTAAATACTGAAGGCACATAGATGTTTACATAATTTAGGTAACTGGCCAGTGCAAAACAAAAATATTGTGAGGTTTTTATTGCAAAATGAAAATAAACAGAATTTAAATTGGTGTGAAGAAATTTTTCTGCCATATAGAACCAGATTTACTGAAAATTATTTGACAATGAAAGTTGCATTTTCAACGGAAAACAAAAAACTTTACTTATAATATAAAGAGTCTCATTGAAGCTGGAATGAATTATTTCACTATTGACATGCATTCAATATTTAGTTTCACTGAATATTGAGTACTTACACTTTGTCAATATCAATATCTGGGGCCCAGAATGTTCCTTCTTTAAATATAAGGGTGCTGATGCCGCCATAATCATCGGGATTCCATTGCATTTCAGGAACATAGTAAACCTAATAAATGTCAACTTCATTTAGAACATTGATATATAACTCTGCATATTCACATTTTCGCTATCAAATGAAATGTTCAAATTCTAGTATTATATATTTTTCATTTTCAAGAAAGAATTTGCCATATTAAACACATAAAATTTAAATTAAGCGACAAGAATTTCTGCAAATTATCAACTAAAACCTACTAAGCTGGTTCGTAGCTTAGAAATAATTCAGACTCTCACTGACAAGTTTTCCAACTACGAACAGGGTTAGTGCTATTATTTTTCATCACTAAAACTGAACTTGGAATAGACCCTTATTTTTCAATTGTTATTTACTATGATTACGTCGCGCACATCATTCATTTTGTAGCAGAAATCAGTTACATATTAATTCAGGAGATTGAAAACTGGTAGCAGAGATACAGCATATTTACACTTCATGAAACGCCGATTTGAGAAATGTAAATTGATCCTTAATGAAAATGTAAGTGTGTAAATCAAAGTGTGATAATTTTGCATTATATTTCTCTCCTCATCCCTCGAGCCCGCCGTGTAAATAAAGTTAGCACAGGGGCTTGCTCAATTGTTGAAGGGGCTAATAAATATTTTATTTTATTTAAAATATTTTATCAGTATTATAAAATAAGATAAGAAAGAGCTTGAAGAAAATTTTATTTAAGAACAATAGGAAAAAATAGTTTAGCACAACTGCAATCGTCGATTTTTCAAATTGTTAAATCTTTTTAAAAAATTTTCAGTTTCAATTGAGGAATTTACTTTATAACATTCTGCCTTTCTTATTTTATCTTAGATGCTAAATTAAGTACGTGTTTTTATATAGTTAATTATTATGTCTAATATTGTTGTGTATACTGTATATCTTGTAATGAAAAATAGGATTAGAACAAAAGCTATATGAGAAAAAATTATTTCTAATTATTAAAAAATCTCTATTTCAGTTATAAACTTATGAAATTTTAGAGGGGGCTTTGAATTTAGCAGACGGGGCTTAGCCCCCTTGTAGCCCCCTCGAGACGGCGGCGCTGTCATCCCTCTACCCCTCCCTCCCTTCTTCCCACTCAAACAATTGCAAAAATATGCTAGTTTATCAATTCAATAATTATAGACCTAACCCAAACCACTACCCTAACCTTAACAATATCCCAAACCCTAACCCTAACCCTAACCTAAGCCAACCCGCACCTTATTCCTAACCCTAACAAACTATACCCCAAACACAATGTGGAAGAATATGCAAATTTATTATTAATATCAGTAAGTTTCTATGCGAATTGCAAAATAAAATTCATCATATATCACAAACGGCTGTCGTATGTGGAACAAATTGAAGCTAGAAACACGGAATTCTCCAACTATAAGGAAATTTAAAAAATTACTAAGAGAAAATTTACTAGCTGATCAATACATCTTTGGTTATAATAAGAAACAAAACGTGTGGCGAAACTACTAAGTTTGAGACGGATTATTTTTACACTTTTTTGTATATTATTTATTTTAAAACATTTTTTGTTTATTTTTTATGATTAGTGCCGTAGCTTTGTTTTCTAATTGCCTTATTGTATATGCTTGTTAAAATTTGTAAATATTTATAAACATTAAATATGGAAACATGTGCAATGTAGACAGAAAATGTAGAAAATGTTAATAAAGCTATTTAATATAAAAAAATATACTTCTATTAATATGCTAACTATTTGTTCAACCACGAAGATTTTGTTTGTTTACAAAGCAATTATAAGTTTTTTACACAATTAAAAATGAATATGTTTTAATTAAGTCAGTTCCATCATGATAAAGAACACGGTATAATGCTAGGTTTATGATTTAGGGTAAGATTAGGGTTAAGGCAGTATACATCTTAAAGGTAAGATTGTGTTTAGAGCTATGTTTTGGGTTAGGTTTGGGTTAAAGATATGGTTAGAGTTAAGTTTGGAGTTAGGCTTATGGTTTGGATTAATGCTAGGGTTAAGATTTTTATTATTATGTTGATAAATTAGCAAAAGCAGCGAAATTATGAACCAGTTCAGTTATTAGCAATATAGAATTAAATGCAAACTTACGCAGGATATGAATAGCTTAGCAACGATTAGACTGCTCTTCTCTTCAACATCTAATATTTGCTCGAGATCAACATAACAAAATACTGTTTTATTAAATCCCATCCCTCTTGGTGGACTACGTTGACTAAGAAAATGCTCAATGTGCTCTTGAAGATTTCTTTCATACATGACTGAAGAGTTGGAGAACATGGCATCTAATGTTTAGTATTAAGTTCGACTCATGATAAGTTAAGGGAATAAAAACTGATTGAAGTTCTCCAATATATATATATATATACCAATGCAAATTTCAGAAAGAATTTTTAAATATAAATTTAAAATTTTACTGGTAATTAAGCTACCCTTGTAATTTGTCAATATTTATAAATTAATATTATTGATTTGATATTTTGAGATTTCAGTGATAATTCCTAGCGAAGAAAATTAGACTAAATTTTTTCAGGCTTGAAAATGACAAGTAGGTTTCAACTAAGAGACTAAGAAGGAAAACGAACTATTAGTCATTGAATTTTAAAGTGAATTGACTGTGTCTAATACATACGTCTAATAACTATTGACACATAATTGAAAATTCAAAGGATTTTCTAAGAATTCTAGGAAATATATTCTGCTGTTTAGATAACCATGTATCTTATCTAATCTACACCTAAGCCCGGACAGGTATATATATATATGTATATATATATATATATATATATATATATATATATATCTATTGAATACAGAATTTCAGAGCATATGCGAGGTCATCTCCAATCTGAAATATATAGCTATGAACATGCACCTAAGAAAAAAAACTACTATTTTAATGAAAACCAAGCATACAAAAATTGCAGAAGCTATATTCATAAAAGAAACTAAGGAGAATCTATTAAATAAACAATTAAGTCAAAGACTGAATATCTTTTAAGATCTACGCATTACAATTTTAATATCTTAAAATTTGTATTTACCACCATATTATTTTAGGTATTATGTACTGACGATGAGTGCAAACACTCGAAACCTGTTTACATAAAATATTGCTTGTTTTTTACAATGAATTGTTTAAGCATATATATATATATATATATATATATATATATATATATATATGTATATTGTAGCAATTGCTTACTAATTCTCTATTAAACAGTGTGTATGTGTCTTATATACAATGTTTTTAATAATATTTACAAACACTAGCAAACGCGAAAAGAGTGGACTGCCCGATAACACTAATTAGGTACCTGCTGCCACAATATATATATATATGTATATATTTATAGGCTTGCTAAAAGTAGTAATAAATTTCCAAAGATTGCTTAGCAGAGTTTGCAAAATTTCTCATAAAGGGTGAAAATTTGACTACTTGTAGAAATTAAGTAACGTCGACTAGAAAAAATCACGGCTAGCGGCTGGCTACAGCTAAATTATTACGGCCAATGGCAGGCTATGCTCAAAATATATTTTGCACGGTCGAGTACTTACAAAAAATTGCCTTGGTCATATAACACCCAGATTTAACATTGTTTGCAAATTAATTTGTTTTATTGTTTGAATTTTAATTGTTGTACATAACAAAAAACCGCTTTCAACCTCAAAAGTAATACATAACTTTGTAAATGGGAAATGAACTCTATTATTGCAATACTGACCTAGGCTATCTTTACTTCAATATCCTCAATGGCTTTCTACACACTTCTGCAATGTATTGCAACTTTCAATGTTAAATGATAAATTGTGAAATTTACAATTGGCATTATGATATAGCATAGAATGTGGAAGTCAACAGTCGGATCTACAATGGATATCATGGAATTGTTAAAAAATTCGAATTGCCTTGAAATTTAATTTTGTATTTTATGATTGAACAATACTTTCACAACATGCTAATCAAGAGTTAAGTTTCCAGACCAGCAAACTAAAAGCAATGGGAATATGGACTCGATAATTGACAAAAATTACTAAGAGATTGATAAAGATTTAGCACAGAAGTCCACTTTATCACCGTGGCAAATCGCAGTTGATGGTGTAATAAATCAGAGCAATACTTAGGCGCCATTCCATTAAGGGATTTAAAAACAAGAATTGCAACCTTAGGTTGTCAACCTAGTACACAATTCTATATAAATTTTGCAACCAATGAAGATTATAGTCAAATAGATATGAAATGGTTAAAAATCAAATGATGATTTGCACTGTCGAGGGTAAATTAGCTCATTCATTTTCTTCGAGGACCAAGTTCATCAAATAACTCAAGTCACACTCTAAGTAAGATTTTCTTTCTCTATATTTAAAGCTTTAAATTGGATTAATTCAATTTGATAAAATAGTACAGGTATATTGTTTTGCCAAACAAAGAAGCATCAAAATCAATTTGATGAATCACTTCAAGTAGATCTAGATTATTCAATGTAATGTCCGACGGTTCTTAATGTAGAGATTCTAATAGGTGACTTTTATAAAATGATAATTAGCAAATTTATCGTTATCGACAATTTCATTTACGGAAATAAAAGCGTCGATATAAATATGGTTCAACGCCTCATTGCAAACTAGATGTAATTGAAACAGGTAAAAATTTCGTCATATCTATGGTAGACGAGAAAAAACTCGCGAAAAATCGTTTTCTGTAAATATTGCCAACTCACAATAATTTTTATCGTTATTTATAGTAAATTTCTGTTCTAACATATATAAAGATTTTTGACGAGAGAGTTTCTCTGTTAATTACCACCCATTAAATATACATCTCATTTCCCACCATTAAGGAAATCATTTATTTATTTTAAATAATATTCTAATCTACTTTTAATGAAAAATTATAAGTGGGTTTAATCAGGAGGCTAAGTAAATCTCACACATTTTGGATAAATTACAATGCACTTTATGACTGTGGCCATAACATTTATGCAGATTTAGATTTAAAGTCAATAGTTCCAATTCAAAAAATCCTCACAATATATGTAAAGGTGTATATTTTATTAAAGAAAAAAATTTTCTAAACGTATTACATAGGCTATTTTAATTAGAAGAGAATATGTGTAGAGTGTTGCATAATTTGTTGCATTTGTCAAATGGTTACTTTTTCGCAAATCCATGTTAAGTAGAAATAAGTTGTTGTAAAAATTTGAAGCAATATAGTTTTACATTTTCTGTTATCTGTTATCAAATACTTTTGAGTAGATTGTTAAGGTATTTGATTATTATTTACAATGTCGCTTACCAGTGCCAAATAATAGAGTTGACACAAAAAATAATGTAATTTTATCAAAGTGTCAATTAATAGATATTTTGGGATTGTAATAAACAGCTTGAAGAGCTAACTCCATATTATTAAATATATAGTTGTTTGTACATTTGGAAATTTGGAACACTGATGCATCAATTGATGAATCGGCTTACATTTACTGGAGAACAGTTTTGTAGCATTCATATTTCCATATTTATAAAAATTCGTTCAAATTATTATCTAACTAGGTTTTGATAATCAGGTGATCTAATGGCCACGATCATAGTAATTTTTTTATATAGACAGATCACTCTAGCCCTGTCGAGGTGTCAGATGTTCTGGGTGGGTGTGGTGCAGCCGACCTGGATTCTAAAATGTATTTGAAAGAACACACATCCATTATAATGTGGGGATTATGCATTTGATTACATTATGGATTTCTAACTTTTAGAAATCATCACAGAAACATTAGCACTAATACTAATCCAGATGTAGATTAAGTAAAGGTCATAAGTTAGTTTACAAAATCCCCAAACCCTAAAAATAATTGTTGCTATTGTATTGAATTATAGGCTATCCTTACTCTTATTAACAGACATTAATTATTAAATGGTGGCTTATCTATTTAGAGCTTCATCAGTAGGAAACTGTTCTAGGGGGCCATCAACATACGTAAAATTTGTTTAAGAATATTTTCTACCAAACTCTCGCTTTAAAATCTATTAAATGCAACCAAGTTAATAGCGAAGGTAAAATATTAGAAACTACCTTATCTTGAATATCAACAAATGTTTTACGAGCAGGGATTGAGATCATTAATACTCGATTAATATTAATTAAGTTAACACCAGTTCTGCAATCAAAGAAAACATCAAATATTTTAAAGAACGAAGATCTAATTTAAAAAATGCTAGTTTCTGCATTTGTTTATCAATTATATTGTGAAGAATGCAATATTTCTTACATGAAGAAAACGGAAGCTATTGTTAGATTACATGATTGGTTACATGTGATTTATCACAGTTGAAAGCAGCTAGAGGTAGACTATAAAATTATATTTGCTTTGCTGTCCAAACACTTGCTGGTGATGCGATTTTGAATTTTCTCTTGCTTCCAATCACATAGTCTAACCGTAGCCTAAACGCCATTTCGCAACTAGGATCAATTAACATCTCAGGTTATTTAATGTCAGGGATATACATGCATTATCTTGATGCAACATGAACATGAATATAATAATGACAATCCCAAATACTAAAATTACAGAAACCCTAATAACTAAGGACCATAACAAAGATCAGTTATTGAACAAGGAACCAAGAAATATTAAATTTATTTTAAGTGCATAAATGTTTAAGCATCATTAAATTTTATTGTAGTATATTGTAAATATTATTCTCACAAATTTTTATTGATGACGATTTTCGAATCGAAACCGGTTAACATTAAATTAAGTGCAATATTATATATATATATATATATATATAAAAACAAAAGTCACACAATCACCAGAAGTTTAGTCACATCATAAACTTCTGCAGAGATCACAATCTTCGTTTGCATAAAATGAAAATAATTTTACACTTGCATAGAAACAGATCTTTTACGATTTCTAATGATATACCTGGAACTTCATTTGTTAGCATTCTTGGCTTCTTGATAGACAATAAGTTTTACTGTAAAATTCACTTTGAAATTCTCTTACTGAAATACGTCTTTATAAAGAACGAACAGAAAATTCACTAAGATCTATATTCATTGTACGGGTTTACTATTCTGTTCACCTCTTCGTTGCGATGCCTTATTAATCTTATTTAAGGAAAGTATACAAATGATTTACAACAGAGCTATAAAATTATAACATTGCAAACAGTTTTGCAACATTAGTTTTGAAAAATTTTTCCAATCAAGTTAAGAAATTTGGAAGGCAGTGCCTTTGTGTAAATATAGCAGCTTCAAAATGTCAAGGTTTCGGTAGTAATAGAGTTAAAAATTTCAAAGACATAGAGGCAAAAGTGAATCAAGTTTCACTATCAATTTAGTGATTTAGATTTCTTTTTTGAAAACTAAGAAATTCAATATTATATCAGTATATGATATTGAAGGAAAGGAGTTGTAAATTAAAAAATTTTTTACTTAATGAATTTTGAAAAATTATATACATGTATATATATATATATATATATATATATATATATATATATATTGCAAACAGAACCAGGTATCTATATTACTTTTGGGTAACTTGACTAGCTCTTGGCTATGTGACTTGTATGTACCTAAATCCAGTATAAAAATGTGCTCTAAGTGATCATTCTGCAATGCAATAGGTCTCATTTGTATCAAACACAATTGCTGAATTTTGTTTTCTATAATTTAAGACAAAAATGCTAATTGAACTAAATAGGAGTTAAAACCAACCTAATTTAAAGGTGGCCGACGTAGACCATCGCTACTGATATTTGGGATTAGTTTTTTATATTTTTTACACTACTTTGATTTTGCATTATGGTATATATTTTAAATATTGGGTTTCACGAATTTTTATTTCTCATATCGAGACAATGCTATTGCACAATTGATTTTGCATTCTAAATCCAAATCCGATGAAAACTTACTTAAGAGTCTTATTAGATCACTTAAATTCTTTGCAAATACATTGGTTATTCAATTATTATAATTGAAAACATTATTAAAAGAATCATTTTCTCATGAATTGAAATTTTTTGCTATGATTGGCCAAGCGCCATCTACCGTTCATAAATTCATAACGACGTAGGAATCAGTCATTATTAAACAAGCATGGCTTGTAAGTCTACTGACGTAATAAATTGAAACAAGTATATTAATATTTTAAATAGAAAATACACTATTGATTGTTTGATGTGATAGGTAACTGCGGTAATATACTACATTACACGAAATTGTAGTTTTGCTAATGAATCTTAATTTAATATATCATTATTCATCTCACAATAAGAAAGTTACAAATGATAGTTACTTAATAGAAGTTCAATACCAATTTATTCAAAAATAATATACAAATGTGTATAACGCAATTCCTACAAATACAAAGGTTATTCCAAAGAAGTGATTAACCATTGTAGCAAATAGTCGCCATTCCTCCTTCACAATGTCCTCTATTTTTGATTTTTTCAAAATATCATCAATCTTCTCAAATGACACTTTCGACAGAATCTCAAGACCATGTTTTTGGTTTCTTGTATCATCAATATTTTTTGTCATAGGTCTCAAACCTATAAAAAACTGAATGAATAAATATGAATATATATATATATATATATATATATATATATGATATAGATAGATCTGCCATCTAGCGAGCATATGTTATAATTATAATGATTTATCAATATGCCCGATCAAATTAAATTTTCATAACAAATTAGTGGTCATTCAGTAGTTGATAACGCAATCTAGTATGGCAGCTATTTTTTTAAGAGCAACATATAATGAATTCAATTGTTCCCATCACTGCAAATTCAGTTATCTATTAATTGATCAGTTGATGCTAGCAGGTCAAACTTTCTTCATTATTTTCATTCCTAGATCCTTAAATGTAAAAATGGAATTGCAAAAAGCTTTCTTGAAATTTTTAGCTATTAAAAATTATAATATAAATAATACATGTATGTTAAATGAATTTTCAAAATAATTTATTCATTAATATTTCGGAACCTAGAAATGGACTATAATATAAAAATATTACAATTGAGTAGAAAATATTTTTCAATATTTAAAAAAGTACTCATTCAAAATTGCTCATAATTTTAAATTTTAAATTTTTGACAATCTTGGCAGATTTGTAAGCTCATTGTTATCATTTGTAAACAAGACATTCCTTCAAATTTCCAACAAAGGCTACTTGTCGTGCTCTGCCATGAAAAATCTGTTTGACATGATTGCATCATTAATACACAATTATTGGCTTACCAATAGGTCAATGTCGGGTATGCATCACTGGCCCATTAACTCCCCAACAGTCATCTTCCATTACACGCCAATAGCCCATTGCAGGCTAATTAATGGCTTGCTATATGGGTTAGGAACTGAATAAAATTGAATTTTTTGTTAAAGAAAATATTGCTATGAAGCAAAGCAACACAAATTATATACATGTAGGTTCCTTTGCTATGGAATGAGTCTTTATAAGTTTCTAAAGTGAGTATCATCTATAATTTTTGAAGGAAAATTTCCTACAGAAATATTCAAACTTCAATAAAAATTCCGAACAAATTTAAAAAAACATTTAAAACAAGTTTTAGATCAATTTAACAACATTTAAATTTACCTAAGACCAATAGAAATCTTGAATAAAGTAGCCGCTTTAGACAGTAGGGAGGGCTATGGTTGCTACTTTGGTAAGAGATGTTCAAAGTTATAACAGATATAAAAATTGTAAACCCAACGAATACTATGTTGCAGAATACAAATATACCTAAACATTTGCACATTATGAATATNATATATATATATATATATATATATATATATACAGGGTGTGCAAAAAATAATACCATTTTCAAAATTACTAAGATTTTTGTTTCATTTTCACAAATATCAAAAACTCACCCCAATGGATCGAAAGCAATATACTGTGGAGGAGACAGACTTTGCCTGCCTACTCTCCTGATCTTTCTCCCGCAGACTATTTCCTATGGGGGTACCTGAAGGAGAGAGTCTACTACAACAATCCACAGACCATTGAAGCCCTGAAGACCAACATCCGTCAGGAAATTCGAAGAATCCCTCTTGAGATTTGCGGCAATGTCATCACAAACTTCAATGTGCGTATTGCAGTTGTAATCCACAGAAGAGGAGCCTGGATTGAAGATATCATCAACTATTGAGCTGTGTAGGAAACAAGAGATAAAGTGAGAAGACGTTGTTATCAAAATTTAATTTGATA
>CABFPE010000011.1:178083-192215 GCA_900660155.1 Hofstenia miamia | reverse complement strand
TATATATATATATATAAGGCTGTTGGAGGATTACTGTGTTTAAATGTTCACTAAGATTTAATTATTTTTTACAAATATCTACTATTGACTGAATTTATTTTACTATGGAACATTGATGAACAAGTTATTTTGGAATCTGATTCGTTTTCAATGATTGGAATATCTTAGCAATTTTAAATTTCTTATTAAAGACCTTTTATTAATTCTTCAATTAAACAACGGCTTTAATTTTTGGCTAAGCAAGCAATTTTGTGATGTTTATACTCAGCGGGTTCAAATGGCGAATGGCCCACAAAAGAGTTATGTAGAAAGCTTAGGCTTGTGATGTTTTAAATTCACTGCTTTATAATAACAACTGCTATATACAAAATATACCTGAAATTCAATTTTTAAGGGTCTTTTTCAAATTTAAAGCAATATTTTGTAGGATTCGGTACTCTGCTTAAAGGGTAGTTATTTTAGTAATGCAACGCATTGAAATGTTATGTTAGCGGGAACTAGTTTCTCAGATTTCTGATGTTATTTTGTCTGCACAAATTATAAGAGTCCACTGATTGTCTTCCAGTTAACAAATTTCAACAAATTTTCATCAAGAACTTCAACCAACTTTTTAAACTATTTTAGGTAGTGGAAACAAATGTCTTATAAAATGTGAAATTATAAAACTTTTACAACTTTTTTGTTATATACGTATGGATTAAATTATTATATTCATGCTTCTATAGAACAAACATTATTGACAAAATACACTCTCTTTTAAATATAATATATATGTATGATGCCAACAAAATTTTGACAGACGTCCTGATAAAAGCCAATGATGTATTATATGCAATATTGGGTCACTCTGACTTAGACTCTTTATATTTAAAAAAATTTTATCCAAATCAGAATATGTCAATTTAGAGCAGAAGATAATTTTCTAATTCTGTTTACAAACTTTCAAACCTCTTTCTACTATCTCTACCTTAATGTAACAAACATCTTTGAGTACGAATTATTACTGTATTTGAACAATATAAACACTCAACTAGTTGAAATATCTTAGAAATTAAAATCGTTTTGAGATTGAAATAATGTGCATTAAAATATCACAATTTATTTGCAAATAGCTATGAACCACTTGCCACTTTATTTAACTCTATCATAGAAATCTAAATAATGTTACTATTTGGCAGTCTATGATTCTATCTTATATAATCCTCCATTTGTTTTCTTTTAATGAAATCGTGATTCAAAACTGATATTTATATTTTCAATTTCGTTCTCTAAGAAAACGATTCAAATTATTTTTCTTAGAATTCACATGGAAACAATTTCTTTCATACGTGCATATATATATATATATATATATATATATATAGCATTTCTTTATCATATATATACATAAATTATATATATAAATATATATATATATATGATAAAGAAATGTTACATAAATGCATTATTTCATTCCACAAATTGACGCGTTTCGATCATTTATTGTTTATCTTCAGAAAATTTTCCATGAATTTTACAAAATTTTAATTTGCTGCACTAATCAAATAAAATATTTTTCATATTAAATTCAAATACATATAATTGTTTATGGCGTTAATGTGTTTCTTTAATATCATATTTCTGTTTATTTTCATTAAAGTTAATGGTTTTGTTTTGGCAATAATTCTAAAATTTTCTCTTTTCAGTTTATGTTGATATGAATAAATTTCGGTATTAACATGCCACTTAAATGTTCTTTTATTCGTTTTCCAGTTTGGCGTTTAGTTTCTCCAATGTACAATATTTTACAAATGTCACATTCCTATTTGTAAACTATTGAAAAAACAAGTTCATTAGAAGAAAAATTTATATATATATATATATATATATACGGAAAATGAAATTTGCAAAATCAATATGAAAATGAGATGGGAATGGGCATATGAACAAAAAACTATGGTTTATTTCTGCTTAGCATAATGAGCAAACTTGGGAGCGTTGAATTTCTGCCTGCTTGTACACATGCATTTGGGATTCATCAAATATTTCTTTGAATCGGTCTTAAATTTATTCAATGTCCTTTAGGTGCATTTTCTACATACTTTCAATTTGAAAAAGATCTTACTCGTCATATTGAGCATTTTTTACCGGAAAATACTCCTCCACCATTGATGGCCAATCGAACTGTTTACTGTGTCCTTGATCTCTTTAAAATCCTTGGCATTGAGGAGAAGAATGGTATTTTGAATGCTAAGATTTGGTGGTTTTGTGTAAGCAAATCCTTTGTATGATAACCTAGGTTACAATATTGAGGGTAATAAAAACGTTTCACAGAAAACACATGTCAATTGCAAAAATAAACGCATTTGTTTGCAGTCTATTGTTTAAAATGTAACCAATTTTTTTACTTGCTTATTTATGTGGATTAACTTAGCTTACATGTTTTATTTTCTTTACATACTTTATACTTGAATTTTAATAATGTATGTGACTCACTCATTTATGTGGCTTAATTTAGTTTACATACTTATTTTACATACTTGTTTTTTTATTAACATACATGGCATTGGAAATACTACATTAATTTAGTTTATATGCTTATTTTACATACTTGTTTTATTTGGTAAAATTTAATAACAAATGTTTGAATCAGAGAGATAATAATACTCATTAAAAGTGTAATGGCTTATTTTGGTAATAAAGCAAAATAATTTTTCGGAAAAAACCAAAACTAGTTTATGCAATTTCTAATATTTAATAAACATACGTGGTAAAACCCACATACGTGTTTAAAACAAGACAAAAATGTAATTTATTCTACACTTTGCTTATAATGGTCATATATATCTTACTATTGAAATTGTCCCTTGTGTTAGTTTATCATCATTGTTGTTGAGAGAATTCTGTAGGAAACAAACGCAATGTGTGTTTGCACATTATGAATTTCACACAATCATATCTAAATTAATGACTAATAAATCAAGTGATAGATCACAGTATATAACACATGATAAATAAAACTTTAAACAAATTCAATTAAAAATGTGTATTAACAAACAAACAATGTTTCTATTTATGATAAAGTATATAAAAAATTTACCATCGGACTGCAAATTCACAGCAATTTATTAAAATAGAATTGATTACGTTTTTAAAAGAAATATCCATAAAACTAACTAGATATAATATTGCAAAAAGTGTTAAGAATCAAAACAATATCTGAGATTTAATTATAAAAATAGCTTACCAAAAAGTTTGAAATCTTTTAGAGTAGTTCTTTTATCAATGTGAAATTCCACTATGCCGCTCTATGCATAAAGTTGCATGCTTTCATAGACAGTGTCAATATTCCGTGGTTTTATCTATATTCTATTGTTCAAATGTCAAAAATGTATCCAATCGTAAAGATTGTTATCTACCAAACATGAAATCCCTTTACAATTAAATTACACTTTCATATAAACTAGAACTTTTCACAATTTCTATTATTACATCTTTTTCCCAATTTATACAAGTATGTTTACATGTCCTATGACTCTTCAACGTTTTTAAACTTACATTTCTTTTCCAAAGTTTTTCCATGTTTGTGACTAACAGTCTAAATGTTATGCAGAGAAAGCTACAGGGGAAAAATACAAGATGTTTATCGGACTTAAAATTCGATTTGGCAAGAATAAACCACCAATATATCCAGGTGGCAATGCACAAACTGTATTTAGATTTAGTGTGTAAAAAATATTTAGAATTAATATATATGTACCATCGATTTTTATTTCAATTGTTAAAAAATAGTACTTACTAGTGAAACAAGAAACTCGATTTAAAAATGAATTTTAAAATAAAAACTTTAAAATTATCGAGAAAGCATTAACATTCACATTTTTCTTCAATCAGTAAATTTTGATAATCGCAAATGAATACCACAACGCCATTTCAAAAATGAATCAATTAGATGTCATGAAACTCGGCAAACATTTTTAATTACAAAAAGACTAACACATTTTCATAAAAAATACATTTGCGCAAAAATGATTAAATTGATTGATTTTACAAAACACATAGTCGTACATTATAAAAACACAACAGCAATCATTAAATGATTTAAACTACATTTTGTACATTAGGTATTAAAACAACTTAGAAACATTTTCTAAATATAGAAATAAATAGTGTAAATTACAATTATCACAAACTGATAAAATGAAATAAATACTTCTTCAAGACGGCTTACTCATTGTATTCAAATATAAAATATATATCTCGCAATATGCAATTAGGAAATCCGCATTTTAACTCAATTTCCCATTAAACGTTTTAAAATCATATAGAGATTGAGAATTTTTAATAATAAATCCGATTTTGTTAGTTTCTAAGGCATAACATTGGAGAGAATGCCAATATATAAAGATTTCCAAGTATTTTTCTACTATTTGAGAGTCTAAAATTTTCATTTCCCTTTTGGTGATTTTTTTTGTCTTTTCAAACAAAATTTCTTGCCTTTGGGAATATTTAATTTTCCTTTTAGTGATTTTTTTGTCTTTTCAACCAAAATTACTTGCTTTTGGGAATATTTAATTTTCCTGGTGATTTTTTTTGTCCTTTTGAAAAAAATTAGTTACCTTTGGAATATTTAATTGTCCTTTTGGTGATTTTTTTTGTCTTTTCGAACAAAATTACTTGCCCTTGGGAATATTTAATTTTACTTTTGGTGATTTTTTTTGTCTTTTCAAACAAAATTTCTTGCCTTTGGGAATATTTAATTTTCCTTTTAGTGAATTTTTTTGTCTTTTCAACCAAAATTACTTGCTTTTGGGAATATTTAATTTTCCTGGTGATTTTTTTTGTCCTTTTGAAAAAAATTAGTTACCTTTGGAATATTTAATTGTCCTTTTGGTGATTTTTTTGTCTTTTCGAACAAAATTACTTGCCTTTGGGAATATTTAATTTTCCTTTTGGTGATTTTTTGTCTTTTCGAACAAAATTACTTGCCTTTGGGAATATTTAGTTTTCCTTTTGGTGATTGTGAAGATATCTTTCCATCCGGATTTTCTAGAGCTATATAGGCCTTATGGGAATTCTATATGGAATATTATGCAGTCTAATCCAGTTTTATAGATGCAGTTCAGCCAGCTCCGTCACTGACCTTATTGGGTCTGCGCCGCAAATAGTAGTCGGCTGGAAGTTCACCTCTAGTTACTTATGTGCTTCTCATATGTTTAAAATGATTACTTCTAAGGGTAATGTGGTTGAGTAAGGTTTAAATATTTCACTAGAAAAAAAGCTAATTAGTTTTGCAGCCATTTTGCAATACTCTTCTTTTGAAACTCTTTAACATGTTATATTACTTCTGTTTTTCTATACCGCTGTCATTTCAAGATTGAATGTATCTATATAAGCAGTGGTTGTTATAAAATGAATATCTTACATTTAACTTAATATAGTGTTAATCCTAGCAGATTTGTAAAATAGGTAGGGCTCACGTCCGTAGGGTTGAGGTATTCAATAAATCAGGTGTAAATCTGGCTGAAAATATTATTTTTTTCTAAATACATGTATTTACATATAGTTAATAAATTCCAAATTATATTTTTGTAGAAGAAGTTGTAGTTTTTTTATTTAAGCATATAATTCCAATGTGGCGAGAAGACCTGTACTACTAAAGATCACGAAGTAACTTTTATGATCTTAAGCTAAATACTCGCGCATTACAATTTTTGTAAATATAATACCAAATGCAGAAAAATGATTCTTCGTCAATAACTGGAGTGTGTATTGTTTTTACTTTCAAACACCCGAATATATGAAATTTTACAGCACTTTCGCAACAAAGTCGATTTTTGCCTATTTTTAAGATTTTCAAGTAAATATGTTACTGGAGGTTCGGGATCATTAATTGAAAGTTATAAGGTTTATGATCGCAATTTCTAAAGTATTAGATCAATTAGTCAAATTTTCATTTTTTCAAGATATGTATAGAAATTGAAATTAGCAATGAAAATTTAATATGTTAGTTCTATTAACTTATGTTTAATAACTTTTTTTTCAAAAATACAGTGAGAAAGTATTTTGAAATAATCAAATAGATCTGTAGTTGTCCACATTCGGTGTGTAGTTGTTTTAAAAAATGTTTTTAGAAACATTTTAATCAACAGTTTTTCTATTAAAAACACGAGGCAAAGTTATAATTTTCAGTACAGATTATTGAATAAATAAATTAATAGCCTTTGTTGTCTGAGAGATGGAAATTATGACAATATTAATTAAAAACATAATTAATTTGGAGTGTTAAGCAGAATTAGGATGGCTGTTTAACTATCACCGCAAGTTCCTTTAATTCTAATGCTAACCACCGAAATTGTGCAAGTCGCTACCGCGGCAGAAATGCTTCAAACAATTTGAATTGCTATATTCTGCAATTAGTTATTCAAATATATTTTAATTTGTTTCTTTTATCTCAAAATTTTGTAATTCTTTTTAAGGAAAACAGACTTATATCTATTCTAAAATTTTGGCATATAATTTTGTAAACAAATTCCGAAAATTGAGTTGAGATTTGGTCAGGTTGATGTTTTTCAGGTTTGGGTCGGGTTGGGAAATCTCAACCCAATTACAAGTACCACACTGATTCCTGGTTGGGGTTGACCTGTAATGTATCGGTTTGGATTGCTCAAATTTTTCCAAGACATTGGTTGTGCTTTGGCACAGTTTGCCTAAAGACTCATTTCAACAACATTTCAATACATTGGAGTAGGGGTAGGGCCCCTATCATATGACTTTTATGCCCTTAGCTAAATGTTTTACTTAAAATAGCTTGACTTAGTAAGAAACTTCCTGTTATGTATGCATACTTAAGCGACCATAACTACTAACAATCTAGTTTAGGTTGAAAAAAAGTTTGTGCTTTTGTTTACCTCAGTGAGAAGAGCAAATTTTGCAACTATAAACTAATAATTAAGTACCGTTTATAGCAGGAGAATGTCAATACATTTAACCAGAGACGTATGCAAGACGAGGACGTGTTTTCAAAATTGATTTTGCTTGATAATTTCAAAAAATTTTCGGTAAAATATTAAAAAATTTAAAAACTATGTTCGTGAAATGCATGTTTAGGGTCTACTTGCAAAAATCGGGCACTTACTGGGTCATGATTAAGGGGTTTCCCTCGTCAAAAAATCCTGCATACGCTCCTGCATTAAACTATAATTGGAAACATATCAACAAGCAAGAATATGCTTTAAATGGTTTGCTGATAAACTTTTACTGGAAGGGGTTTTAGATGCAGGCAAGACAAACAGTGCTTGCCCAATATTTTAATAAATGAATTTCATTCTTAATTTAATGAATTTATATTTATGCAAATGTTCAAATCCCAAATTGTTTGTTTGCGTTAAAACAACATTCAAGAATCGAATAATAAAATGAATGGAATATAGGACATAATGAGGGCTATTTTTCTACCTACAAAATTTGAAGTTTTCACCCAAAAATTTTGAATTTTTTACTTAAAAACGGAAATTTTATACCTAAAGATTCTTAAGCTTTTGTAAAATTTGTGTATTCTATGCTAAACATAATCAACTAGGTAGTAAGAAGCATCAAGACAGAAATGCCCATTATATTATTGTCTCAAGCATGCTTTTTAACTATGAGAAGAACCTTTCCATGGAAGCAGGAGAACGTTTGCTAATTTCACAATCCATATTCTGTAAGATTTAATGAACCGACTATTCACTATAGTTTTCAATTTTCAGGAAAGCATCCAAAAATTAAGGTTGATTTAAACTCAAAGCATTTTACAAGTTCAATTCAAATAATAGGAATTTATAGTTTGCACTAACTTTTGCATTATTGCCTCATTGACAGCAGTTTTTACTCTCTAAACAATGATACCCTTAGTAATGTCATTTTATAAACATTGGCAAAGCATTAAAATAGTAATTAAATGTTTGCTTTAACTTATCTATATTTTAGTAGTTAAAAATTGTGCAGTGATATTTTCATATGTTTTTGTAACCAAGAAATTTATATTTTTAAAAGATAAATGAATTGCAAATGACGTCATAAATTTATAAGTAGAGGATTCCTCCCCCTTAGGCTTTTGCTTACAATTTAAGTACAAAACGCATAAATTTTCTCAGATACTCTGATATTAAAAATGTTGTTAATGTTTGTTACATGGTTTTAAAGAATTTTTCATGAAAATCATTCATAAATTGTTTCTCTTCCAAAAATTTTGACCTAAATATTTGACCTCAACGAAAATTTTAATTTTTTTACATAATTCCAAATGTTGTAAGATTTTGACTTTATTGTGACCTTAAAATTTTTAAAATATATTTGTATATGCATTAATACAATTCAATTTCTAACTAAACAAAATTCAATTTTGACATTACTTTTGTTCGCCCTAGACATAATGATTTGCTTTAAAAATAATTCAATGTTGCGCAACAGCAAGCAGAGCAGATGCTTTAATGTTGTACCTGCATTTGCTCGAACGATTAAATTATATCCGTTTTTTAACTCATCGCGTGAAGATTTAGCTAGCAAAGACCAAGTCAAAATATTTTAATTCAATACAATGTAACACAGGAGTAAACATGATTTAAATATTTAAATTGTAATCAGAAACATTTCTCCGTTCAAGCAGTGCCGAAAACAGCTCATATTTGAAAGAGACTCTTGTCTGGGATAATGATTGTTTTGTATTTTTATTCCACGATTCTTTGTAAAAATTCCTAAATATGAATACAGTAGTCATTTGTTTTTTATTTATAGGAATTGTATATGAAAGACAAATTTTTTCTACTAATGTGATATATTTTCAAATAAATTGGGGTCATATGCACTCAAATGGAGGCCAGTTTCAAATCCCTATGCAAATGCCGTTCTATAGAATTATTAAATTTTAAAAACTTTGAACAATATGCATTTAAATGTGATTGCCCTCAGCTTCCATTTTCTGTTCTAAATTTCTACTCTAATTTTCTCAATTTTGAAAAACTTTGTAATTAATCTCAATTGCTATCATTGGCGTGCCTTCAATTATAACCTCAAAATTTGTATTCGATTTTTTGAAATGCATGATTTATTGACTAATGTTTTGCCTGAAATTTGCAAATATGTGACTTAATACAAACTATTGGATTTTGAGCAGCGTCCGCAGGACGATTATTTTCTGTTTAAAGGTAATTTTAATAAATTCAAGAACAACCGATGAGAGGAGAAAAAGCTACAGAAAATACTTGCAATTTTTCTTGAAAATTTTTTATTAAATGAAAATGTTATATTAAATGAATTTATAATAATAATATTACAAATATCTTTCTGAAAAAAATCACCTCAAAGATTTTACATAAAAAAATATTTTTCAAGCTTTAATATTTATACTAATTTGGCTATACTTGCTTTCCTAGCTTTTGTATCCACGAGCCGCCACTAGTCTTAGATATGACAGTAGGACACTGCACTGCTTGTATGACCATATAAAATAAATAAATTACATTTATTCAAATCAAACCACATGGAACATTTTCTGAAGCTCACAATGTAATGTACATAAGTAAGATATTTTATCAATGCTATGTTAGAAGATGACAGTGAAATGGGACTCTATTATTTTTAAGAAGGCAGTTAAGTTTTTCTGGCTTTTTGTAATAAATTATTTATTATGTAACAATTTTCATTATATGTCTACTTGAAATTTCATTAAGATACCGGTAGAACACTCTAATCAATTCCAAGAAATTAGCTTCTTGAGAATATGTTAAATGTTGTTGGGATTAGGCCGGGTAGAGTGAATTTGATTGGATCTGATGTTGAAAACTTCTATGTGGATTGGTTCTGTATTTATTGAAAACTGTTTGGCTCGGGTCGTGTCTGAAAAATATGTCTCATTTAAAAAATGTTCCTAATGTGAAAAGAAAAAATTTTGGACACTCACTTTTGATGTACCAACTGTAAGCGCTGGGTCTAAAATTTGTAGTTTCCTTTGCCGCTAAAAATTTATTTGAATATTTTAGAATTGCATTTATCAAACTTCATGTAGGAGAGTCATTTTGCAGACCTCAAACGGCTATTATAAAATATCTACATATTTTCTCAGTTTTGCACTTTTGAGTATTTGGGGTTAATTTTGCTTCATTTTTTTAAGGTATGCATGATTTCCAATTTTTCGGAGGCTCTACTGTATTGTTTTGCTTTCTAAGATAATTTTATTTGGAAAAAATTGAAAATGTACACGTGAATATTTCAAGTATCAAGTTAACAAATTGAAAAAGTGACTTTAACTTCAAGTGATACAACTTTACACGCAATTCAGTTCAGCAATGCTACATTAAATATATAGGAAATTATAATTTATAATATCCTAATGCACGTATATGCAAACGCATATGGTTTGAACTTAAGTGATTTCTTTTTCATAAAATTGTTAAATTTTGATTGTTTCTAGTTTCTGTCTATGCTTAGATTTATTATATACCAGAAATGGCTTGGAACGTCAGTGACTACGGAGGAATTAAATCGCTAAAATTTCCACAGACAAAGTTTTGGACGCCAGATATAGATATTGATTCACTGTGAGTATGTATATTTTACAAAAAATATTAACATTATTTTTATTAAATATAAAATTTTTATTTTATTAAATCTTAAGTTTTGATTTTAGTTTACAAGATGTACAATTTGAAGGTTATCCATTAAGTAGATATTCAATGTATGTCCTCACGTTGAGCCTAATGAAAAGGGGTTTCTGAGAGTGCTGGAACCCCCCCGCCCAATAATTACCCCAGATGGCACTTATTTTGCATCACATTTTTTAATATTTAATATATTTAAGCCTTGCATAGGAAGGACTTCATTTCAGCCACTTCCTTAGCTCCTGCACGTATGTGCATATATAATCATATCATTTCGTCGTTTATAAGATCACTCGTGTATTTTTAGAGATTGCCGTAGTGCAAATACAAGATAGGCCAAAGTCCAATGCAAGACTTTCTATATGGGGATGGGTAATGAAATTGACGCTTTTAGTGAATGTAGGTATAAAACTAATAAGGTACATTTTGCAGAAAGTTCATTGGATATAACTGAAAGAAATTGTACTAAGTTAGCTAATCTTTTTGACTCAGAAGTGTACTTCTAAGTAGTTAACAAGGAGGCTCTAAATCGGAGAGAGAGGCAGACATTTTCCTAGAACGTTTCGTTTAAATAAAATTTATAAACTACAGGGTGTTTCAGTTAGAGTGTATATTTTTAAAAGTCTGCCATTTCGATTTGCATTGTGAATTAGCACCTAATCATGGGACCAAAAAAAATTGTTTCAGTTTTCGAACAAATCACTTTTTTGAACAGCTTTCTCGAATGGTTTATCTTCGAAAACCGAGGTTTGACTGCACCTCGATTCTCGTATGGAATGAAACGCCTACAAAAACTAAGAAAATCAAGTCTCTAAAACAAATGTAAATTAAACTAAGATAACACAGCTATGTAAATCGTATAGACGTGAATTGTTCGTATATACTGTATGTGATTTGGGGTTTCAAGCTACATCCCAAAAAGAAATTAAATTACAGGCAATAGACACATATGGAACCTGTAAAGCACAACTGGTTTCCTATGTAGCGAAGTTGAATAGAGTAGCAAACTATCAACTATGTGCAAAAAACAGCTACAGATGCAAATCCAGAACATAAGTTCTTACTACAATATTAGAAGAGTTGATGGTTGAGATGACCTAGTTGAGACATATACCGTAAGGTTAAGATACTGCTACTGATCTGTTATTTTTTTCTGCAATATTTTGGATTTATTTGCTTAGAATGTCTTTGTTTTGCACACACTTATGATCCTGTATTGAAACACAGTATAAATTGTATTTTCAGAGACTTTTTCTTATGTAACATGTCTTTGATTTGATCGCTAATCAATTGCAGTAGCAAAGCAATATCTTTAAATTTAGAAGGCCTGCATGTGCAAATCGCTAATTGGCGCCTTGCAGCACAAATACACACATTCTTAAAATGCATGCAAGAATTATATTTAATGAACATTTGATGATTTTTGTAAACTTTGTGCAAGTATTTAATAGTTTTGTCGAACACAGCCCCTATTGACACATGGGTTTTTTTATTGTGCTTACAGTTGATACACTAATTTGTCTATGTGCTGCCAATGCACTTAATTCATTAAAAATATTCAACATGATAACAAAACTTTTTAGTTAAATTTGAAGGTACAGCTTTAATCAACTGAGGCGGATTAAGATATCAATATAAGATTGAACGTTTATTTTTTCTCCGCACACTGTGCGGGTTAACTTAGGTGTAGCCTACCATTTTGATATATGCATTCTGCATATATTTTTGCTAAGTTTTATGCATTGTTGTTTTTGAATCACTTATATTTATATATATTAAAATTAGTACAATATCAAGTTTCTTTGTCATTAAATTGAGAATGAATTTAAGTGAATTACTGCTACTGTAATTATATTCCCCTCAGAAATATTTTGATAAATGTATGCTATTCGTAAGTCATGTATAATGTATACTATTTCATTATAACATTTAGAACTAAGAACGAATATCAAAGTTCTACGTCAATTTATGTCAAAAATAAAGATGGAGCAGTAGTTCCACTGTCTACATTAATGAATGCCAAACTATCATGCAATTTCGACGTAACCAAATTTCCGTTTGATGAACATTTATGTATTCTAAGGTTTGAAACATATTTTTTTTAAATTAATAATTAACTATTTTCACATAGTGATGTAGTTTCTATTAGAATACTTGTAGCAAACGTATTAAGATAAGCAAACGCTTGCCCTTATAAAACTATTACTAATTCCTATGCCATAGGTACCCTTTAATTGTATAATTGATACCTACACTTTTTATAAAATATTACATATTTCAAATAGTTAATTTGGAAAAAGCGATGTTATAGGCATGGGCGTAACCAGGACTTTCTGACAGGGGGGACATCATCATCATTACCCAAAAATTTTTGAAAATATCGAGAAAATAGACCCTAAAAAATGCATTTCACGATCCTAGATTTTAAATTTTTCAATTTTTTACATGCAAGATAAATTACTCTCTGAGCATGTGCTGGGGCATGAGTTCATTGTGTTCCATGCCAAAGAGCACTTAACATAGTGCATTTGCCCCGGGACAAAGCTCATCGTGTAATATCCGCTTAACACTGCACATTAAACCAAACTTAGTTATTCACTGTTTTAAAATAGGCTTTCAGAGGATCTATTGCAAATTTCATTTAACATGGAAAAGGTTGCCTTTGGAATAATCTCAGAACTATTCAAGCATTATTTCTAGGCAATTTAGCTTCAAAAAGTAAAGAGAAATTTTAGGCTAAGCATTCAAATGCTAAATAGTTATTCTTTCCATTACCTTAAATGTCACAACATTGTCAAAAACCATGTGAAATATAATTGAACGTTTAGATTAAGGCAATGGAACGATGACAGCGAGGATTACCATGTTGGATACCCATTCCATATAATTGACACGAATGATTCTGTAATGCCGTTATTCGATTATCAACCAAATGACCAATGGGATATTGAAATGCCGATAAGCGTAGAATTTCAACAGCAGAAATTCTTAAATCGGTCATTTGATCTACATAAATATTCATTGCGAATTAAGAGAAATCCGATTTTCCATTTGAACGTTATTGTTTATCCAACAACAATCATTTACGGTTTGTATAATTTTTTAGTTATTAAAATAAATACGAGTTTTGTTTAAAAAATGTTAAGCATGTATATTAAATATATACAGGGTGTGTTTATCAATGAATGCCATTGTCTTGCTTTAACGCAAATCATTCAAACCAAATTTGCCCTGTGAGTTCAAAAAAAATATAAACAGTTTTCGAACAATTGCTTCAATTCTATTTGGAAATTTGGAAATTGTGGATATATTGACACATCTATTGATAAACGTGCTGCTATGAAATGGTGAATATTTGTGTTAAAAATTTTTCCAGGACTGGAGGTGTTAAGTATTTTTCAATGGAATTTTAAATTCCCATACCGAATTATCAGGGAATCAGAAAGCATAAAGCCCATTCGCCCGAAACTAAATTCAAGTAGTTCTTTATAATATATATATATATATATATAT
>CABFPE010000011.1:148285-168755 GCA_900660155.1 Hofstenia miamia | reverse complement strand
GATCTAAATTGATGACCTATAATCGACTGATATAATGACCATACATGTAGTAATTATAAATGTAGGTTAGGAAGTTGTTCAAATAGAATTTATTTAACTAAGCCAATATATTTCTGTAATGGCTACATGTAATATTGAATGAACAACTAGTAACAGTTTCAGGTTGCAAATAGATATAACACTTTTACACAATAGAGATTAAGTCGAGTTGTGCCATGTCTTGAGTAAGCACTGATCTAATGTAGGGTACATATAAGCTATCTTGATTGAGCTGAGAAGTGGCACTCAAGCATCAGATGGAATGGTGAAATTGGATGTGGAGATCCACTTCGGACGAGATGCCCACTAGAAGATCGCTACAGAGATTACCGCATGGCTTCATCACCTAAAAAGTGAATAGTTAATTAAGGTTACATAAGATAACAGAAGAAACTAGTCAAGCAGTAACGACAATTAAATCCTTAACCGCAATAACACAGCTAATGTTACAAGGTAACAGTAGACAAACAGTGATAACGCCTGGTAGAGGATATTACACTAGATGTTACAAACATGTTTTTAAATTTCATATTGAAATTGAAAAAAAAATTATGCAAGAGTATATTATGCTATTGAACAATTTTTAAATATGAATTCTATAGGTGATATGGAGTTGACTAAATCTCAGTAGATTTGTATAAACTATTTTGAAATTTCAGGAAATTTTCCAAGGCTAAACCATGTCTGACCCGCCCTGCCTTGTTAGATCAATGACCATCTCTAAATGGTCTAATGCACTATCAATGGGGTAGTGGTGTAATATTTATTTTGCCATTGGTTCTTTTTATCTGTTTGATTTGCCTGTGTAGAATTTCATCACGTTCTGTTATACTTTCCTGCATCTCAAGATTTAGTTGGGATTTTATTAATTTGAATTCACTCTCAAATATTTTTTTAGGAAGGTTATCTTAATCCACAGTCCTTTTTACATTTCTCAAAGTTCACCAATGTCTATCAATGGTAATGATACTGCTGGTGATGGTTGGGTGTTAGTGACCTAAATGTTCTCTCTTCCTGTGATTGTGCCATTGGTTTGTGAGTTTATAACTTGGGGCAGGCACCATCATTTCATTTGGCTGGTACTGATATTGGGCATATCCGTGTTGTATTTTGTGACATGGGGGTTTTCCTTTTTTGCTTTCTCAAAATTTTGCTTTAGGTATTTACCATTGTGCTTCCTTTTTGGCGGTGGTAGTTCTTCTTCTGGATTGATAATGTTTGGTGCATCTTTCAATTCATTATTTTCATTTTTTAAGGGTTAATGAAATGCCTTTACATTTACATTTCATGTGACTAGGGAATCTTTCCATTTACCCTCTGTCAACCTGTATGCTTTCTTCTTGTTTAGTGATTACAAGAATGCCTTTCTATTTGCATTCCATTTCACCAGAAGATCTTTCCATTTAAGTTCTGTCATCACTGATTATCTTGAGCAGTTTTCCCATTTCTCATTCCATCTGCAATTAGATGATTTGCCTTTCATCCATTCTTTGTGAACATGTAGCAGTCACCATGTGAAATCTTCTACTATCAACAATAACTCTTAATTCATCATAATTGACTATCCTTAACAGTATTTGTTTCAATGATTCATAATCAGCATTAGACTCCCCAAAATTGTTAGTTCCCCCCTGTATACAACTGAATATATCTATAATTTATGCTTAATCCATATGAGTAACTAATTGAATAATTAGGTTTCAGTGAATCTTGTCAGCATGTTTCAGATGACTACATATTAATAGACTACATTACATTGCTCAGTGTGACGTTTGCTGTTTAAAATAAAACATATTGCAACAAATGACTCTTTAGTTTCTTAATTACTTATAATGCATTGTGCATTAGATACAGTGATAATGAGAGCTTAGAAACATTAGATACAATATTGACAGAATTGTTCCTATTAATTAAACATGTAGTTAATATTCCAATAAATAACAATCATTTTCTTCTTTTCTGATAATCAGTGATACAAGGATTTCTCACTATTGCTGCAATTGTTTATTTAATAACTTAATAATTAATCAAGATAAATATTTAGTATAGCAGTCAATGATTTCTTTCATTGATTATGCACTGGTATACTAAAAATACTAAAATCACTTACAGGTCGTATTATACTCCTGAGTCATGACAGAAAGTCAATTGAATAATTTAAAAATAATATTTGCAATTTAATTAATTAGATTACTATACATTTGTTTAATTACAATATAATTCAAAAGAATAAAGATTTTCCCTTGAAACCAATGTCCACATATGTGGACAAATTGACTGAGTGCAAGCTTTTTTACTGAAAACAAACACATTTAATTATATATTGTAATGAAATAGAACTTTGCAAACTACTTAAAGTTTATTGATGTGCTAAGTAAAAGCAGTTTCTTTTTGCAGTTAAACAATAATATACATTACATTGCATGCATATCACTCTTGTTTTTCCTGATTTGCAACCCTTTCTGCGACATCTTGATGCATTGGCATCATCCATCATGAATGGCAAATGATCAGCATTTCGTCTTCTTTTTGGTGAGGAAGGGAAGGAAACAGTGCCCCTTTGATTTACAGCAACATCTTCTTTTGGTATATTGGCTTTATTTATTGAATTAGTGCAGACAAGATAATCTGCCACTTTCATTCTGAAATCTTTATAGTCAACACCTGCCAGCTCATTGTAAAGTTTAGTTTCAAACCATGAATTGCACAAAATAAAATTCAAGTGCCACCTATTAGTTTAAAGCATTTTTTGTTTTATAATAGAAAATACTAAATTTTAATCTGAAAATATTAGGAAATTATTTATATTGCTTTAAACTATAATGAAAACCTTATGATCTGATCTGATATTAACTGATGATGTTCCACGGACACTTTGCTTTAAATCTTTATCACTTAAAATCTTTAATTCTTTGGGAAGACGATTAGCCTGGATTGTTCCAGCACATGGAAATTTCAGCTCTGCTAAGTACTCTATAAGAGATGTAGTTGTAAAGTATCTATCAAAAAACAATTCAGTGCCAGGGTTCAGTGTTCTTGTCAAAGTACATACAACTGCAGGGCCTACGCCATTGCATTTCTCCTGCCTTTTAAATGTGTTAGCACCTGCATAGATTTCAAAATCAACCACAAGGCCATTGGGTGTTGCAGCAACAAAATTTTTTAAACCATGAGCTCGTGGTTTATTCCTTACACACTGTCGTTCAGGACAAATTCCTGTGAATGGGAGCATTTACTCATCAATGCTAGTACTATTAATAGTTTTAAGATCAATTGAATGACATCTTTTTAAAATAGAATCAGTAAATAATCGAATTTTGTAGAGACAATCTGAGTTTTTGATTTCATCAGGTATATCATCAGGATAGCAAAACTTTAATTTTACTCTAATTTCAAAGTATCTGTTGTAGCTCATAATGTCAGAAACCTGTTGCACATAAGTTCTTTTTTCCCAGTACATTCTTATGCATGATAGACGAAAACTGCCAATTACAATAGACAATCCAATAAATTTTTTTAAAGCACATGATGTTAGATGTAGTTGCTTTCCTTTCAAAAGTAAAAAGCAGCGATTTGTTGAGTCAACAATTTTTTCAATTACTTCTTCTGTTAAGTATTCATAAAAATATGTGATGGGTGTTTTTTTCATTTTTTCATTAATTTCAAAATTTGATATATCTTCTCTTTTAGAAATCATGCATATTTGGGGTGAAAATTTATCAGTAACTTTGTAAAACAACCTTCTGTTCTTTCTTTGAGTATTGGCAGAGTGGAATGTTTCATTATCACTCTCACTGTTCAAAATTGCCAAATAACATCAAGTGACTTTAGTTAAAAATTTGTTTATTGAAAATTAAAGACTTGTTCAAAGATGTGTTTTAAAATTTAGGAGATTAATAATACATGATCAAAATTCATCTTCTTTTAAGTCAATGTCACTGTCATTCGCCCATATCGCCAACAACTCTTCTGCTGAGTAATTGCATCCTCTATCCATCAAATTTTCAAGATTTGAGAAAACTAAAACAAAACTACTTTGAACTACTTGAATCAAAATGTCCACATATGTGGACACTACAATTTTCTTCAATAGTGCAATCAAATTGCAATGCTAAATGTAACCATGTCTATACAAAAGAAATGTTAAATAAAACCTCACATAATTATTTGTTATATAAATATATTTCATGTAATTTGAGGGAAAATCTGTGATGCAATTGATTGATCTAAATTTAATATATATTAAAAGACATTTAAAAATACAATATTGTTTAAATAATTACCAATTCATGCTAAGATACATAAGTATTATCTTTTAATATTTCTCAATACAAAAAAGGTCAATAAGTGCATACACAATATCTTAATCCAAAATAATAGTTGACCTTTTAATGTCCACATATGTAAACAAAAATACTCAGGAGGCTAGTATATTATAATTTTTCACAAATTAAAAATTTCAAAAAAGGTACAAATCCTGTTTTATAAAAGGATCTAGTAATAAAAATAACAATGTTAGTTTTATTTGCAAGCATCTCCTCACTGATTATTTATTACTAAAGTTGCTATTATGATGTTAGTGGTTGCTGCAACAACCAAAATTATTAAACAACTATAAACAACATAAAAACAACCAAAATTGTTTTCTAGGTACAAGTCAAGATAAATGTTTCTCAAAGAATTGATCTAGTTGTGACTGATACAAAATTAAACAACCAAAATGCAAATAACTTTGCAAATTGAACCAACAAAAACAAAAGAATTTTAGGGATAGAATCAATGCACATTGAGAATAGATTATGATTGAGTACTCAAATGAAAAGAACAAGACAGGGTCTAAAACACATAGAACGCCCCAAACACAGAAAACCCCCAGACAAAGGATGTCACATCATCACCCACAAGTGAAGTGTTCCACACAGAATTGATAATGCCAAAAGTACACATTAAGAATGAACTGACAATAAATGAATAAACTGAAATAGTTAAAAGAGATATGGAAGAAAAATGCAATTAACTTTGCATATTGAACAACTAACACAAAGAATCTTAGGGATAGAATCAATGAACATTGAGAAAGAGGGGGTACTGAATGAAATGAAAAACAATACAAGTGCAAGATTAACAGAACAAAGAAACTTATTTCACAGACAAATAGAAATGTTAACTGAAGCTAATAAAGAGATGAAAATTGAAAGTGCAAAATCACAGCAATTGATGGCTGAAATGCACAGTGAGAACATTAGATTGTTAGAGGAAAATGAAACAAAACACTTGGAAATCAATAGTCTCAGAGATGAGCTTCATTTACTAATGTTAAACAATGAATGTGAAAATAATCACATGAGACAAACCCAAAACAAAGTACAAATAGTGAAAACTAAGGATGCAGAAACATTAAATAAAATGAGTCCTCTTGAAGATGGAGAAATACTCCAAATTGGTATGGCATAATCCATCAGAAGCCATGTGTGGTCAAAGTGAGAGGAAAGATGGAAGTAACTAAGACTAAAATGTAATAATGATTAAATTGTACAACACATGGTTAGGATTGATTATTTAATTTGTAAAATATTTTAAGCAGTTTGATACCTAAATTAACTTGACAGTATTTGACAAAATCTAAGATGACCAAACAGCATACACTAATTAACGCTGACATTGCATAATTAAAAGCAGAACTAGAAATGCGAGGGAAAACTGTAAATAAGACTCAATCAACAGGTACTAGTTGAGTGTTTGATTATTTAGTTAAATTGTGCTATAAATATACACTGAATGTTAGAATGATTGATGAACAAATTTTATTTGGATTTACTTCATTACTTATTGTCAGGTTATTTAATAATTTCATGGAAAGCTAAATGTTCAAGCACTAGAGTAATTCTACAGTGGTCCCTGAATACATTTAAAGGAATTCTGGAGCAGCCTCACAATCAGCTATTCAATGGTGGTGAGGGTGGTAGCTGTAGATTTCTTGACGGGCTTATAGGTTAAGAATAGGGATAGGGATTTTTATCCATTATAGCTTTCCTATCACTCGTTGCTCACAGATTATTATGATTATATTTAAGTTGCTCTACATGTTTATTTATCCATGGTTTATTTTGGTAGTTGACAATTGACTGAATTACAAACTATCTTTTTGCTGACCACATTGATTGTTCATGTGTACAGAGATCTAGCATGTATTACTATATCTGTAGGGCTATTAAATGTAAGGGATAATAACAAGCTGAAGCATCATGTTTGCATTATTTCCTTTTATTTACTTAATCATAATAACAAGAACAATCAATGCATTAAATTATTAAGTTATCACACACACACTGTCACTCAGTTAACCATCCACACACTGATTCATCCAATGGTTTCCACTGCAGAGTTCAAGTAAAAGCTGGAACAGTTTCCAATAATGACATCTCTGGAATCACATAGCACAGCATCAGGTTTTGACCCTGTCTTCCATCTACTACTCTCAATCTAAATACACTGTGATTAGTTAACCATTTAACAAAGGGAATGCAGATTAATTTAGTTAGTTAACTACACACTCAATTAGTTAGAGAGAATTAGGAGTCTGTCAAACTTTAACCATCACATATACCCTGAAAAGTAGTTAGTTAGTCTTAAATACTTGTGATAACTGTATTGGCAAGATTCTACATAGTGACTGTGACAGGTGCCCAACATGTGTGAAAGAGAAGAAAATGAAAATTTAAAGAAAATCCTAAAAGTTGAAAAACAAAGGAAACCTAAAACTAAGAATTAGTGTGTAAAGATGTTTATTTAAGAAAAAAGAAAATCTAGTTATAGCTGGAATAAGGAGACTAACATAATTGAGTACAGATAGTTGTTTCTTCTTGAATTATGAAGAAAACATTATTGAAAATACAGAAGTTTAAAACAACAGAAAGATAAAAAGACAAGCAAATGCAACTCCTGACCTAAGTACAAGAAAAACATTAGAAAGGAACCAGTAAACAATTACTTCTAGTTATTAATGAAAATGGTAAAATCAAGGAAAGAACAAAGAACTAAAGTGAAGACACAAAAAACACCCCAAAACCAAAGAACCCCAGAAGACGTGACAATGTCCCCTGAAAGTGAGATGTCCCCAGCAGAGATAGTGATACTGCCAGCACAAGAAAATACAGAATTTTCTATAGCCAAACTTACTAAAATAATCAAAAACAACAATAACAAAAGAAGAGAGTTGACCATACAAATAGAAAAATTAACACAACAGATGTTTGAGATAGAAATAGTAAATGTCAAAAAAGATAGACATATTGAGGAAATCATATGAGATACAAGTGCAAGATTAACAGAACAAAGAAATGTTTTCCAGAAACAAATTGAAAAATTAATGAAAGCAAAAAAGGAAATTAAAGCACAAAGTGAAACATTACAACAACTTATGAGACAGATGCATGAGGAAAATGTAAATCTGAGAGAAGAAAATATCTCAAAGCAAATTGAGATTGATAATTTGAAGGATGAAATTAGATTAATAGTATTAACTAATCAAGAAAATGGAAATAAGGAAAAAGGGAATGCTAAAGTAGTAGAAATGACAATAATGGAAAAGCCAGAAAAATTAAACAAAGCTATATAAAGCAATATAAAGCCTATATTGGAAGAAATGATATTGTCAGAAGAGGAAGATATAGACACACCAGCATGTAAAGCAATCCTCCCGAAATTCACAGGAAGGGTTGATAGCTATTCACTGATGTTTAATGAATGGGTCCAAATGTTTGAAATGAGCATGAAGGAGAGAAAGGTGATACAAAAACAAGGGGCAGTGAAATTCCCTCTATACTTGGGGGGTGCAGCTTATCTGCATTATTTGGTGTTGGATTTAGAGATGAAAACAGATTATGAAAAGTTGATAGGAGAATACAAACAGTATTATGATGATGAAAGCTTTAAAAGTCAATATTGTATGTTAATGAATATTCCAACAATGAATAAAAGAGAGGATTTATGGAATTACATGTCGCAAGTGGAGAGACTATTAAAGCTAAGTTCTAGGGAACAAACATATTCAAAATATGACTTGTTTTCACATATTTGCAAGTGACTCCCAGAACCAATTCAACAAGAGTTTGAAATAAAGTGCAATGCAGATGATTTATTAGAATGGATGATAAGAAAAGGGTTAGCAATACAAGTCACTATGAAGAATAATGCTTGGATAAATGAAAAGTTGACAACAATAAAGGCAACAACATTGACTACAATACATAGCACCAGTAAAATAACAGGAAAAGAAGAGGTCAGAAAACTAAAAGATGAGATTATAAGAATAAAATTGAAAGATGGAATGATAAAAAGAATAAATAGAAAGGATTTGAAATGTCAAATGTGCAATAAGAAAGGCCACACAAAAAAATATTGTAAACAAAAAATTAACTTCATTGAGGAGGAAGAAGCATTTTTCAATGACAAAGATTTATTAGAAGATAACAAATAACCTTGACAAAATGAAGAAATGGAAAGTGATACTTTAAACTAGAAGGAGTGCAGCCTCTGGTAAACCATGCACCCACTCTAATTGTAACAGAACTGATCAAAACAAATACAATTACAGTTGTAATTAATGGTGTAATGGTCAAAGCAACCATAGATAGGGGAGCAGTAATATCAATTATCACTGATGAGTGTGCTTTGAAGATAGGATTTGAAAGAAAAAATCTACAAAGTGAAAAGAGAGCAGGTTAATAAATGCATTGGAGATTATATTGACATAAAAGGTAAATTACTAGAGATACCAATTTGAATAGCAAACACAATGTTTTCACAAACATTTATGGTCATAGATACAGAAAAAAACTCACTACCCTGTGAAGTAATATTAGGGAATGATTTTCTAATGAACAACAAATGTATTATTGACAATACCAACAAGAAAATATTGGTAAAGCAGGAAGTAATCACAACCCATGAAGAAAAAGAAGAAGAAGACACTAAAGTAATACAATTTCAATTATGTGAGGATATAAGAATTTTCCTGAATAATTGGAAAATGTGTCAAATACAAATGGAAAATGAGCTAACTGCAGAAATCATGATATATGATCAAAAAGGGATTAATATGAAAAAGCTATCAATTCCTTCAAATTTGTGCATAGTAAACAAAGGCAAGGGTACTATACCAATATTGAATGTGACAAACCACCATATAAAAAGGGATAATCTGAAAATTAAAGGAAAGAAAGTTAAGACAGAAAAAATGATGGCAAACAAAACAATTAACATAGTAGAAGAAGACAAAGAGTATAAAATACTGGAAATCAACAAAATGGAATGCAAGCATCTTAGCAATGAAGAAAGGGAAAAATTGATAAAAATCCTACAGAAACATGCTAAAATATTCAACTTCAGAGAAATAAGTGTTGGAAAAGCAGTAGGAGAAACACACAAAATTATAACAACTATGGAAGAACTGATAAGACTACCATGCAGAAGAGTACCAGAAAATTTGAAAGAGAATTACAATACTATTCAGAATGAATTGATAGACAATAAGATAATCAGACCTAGTGAAAGCCCATATGCAGCACTGACAGTCTTTGTGAAACAAGGAAATAAATACAGGCAGTGCATAGATTTTCACAAGTTAAACAAGATTACAAAGAAAGACACATATCCACTTCTGAGAATAGAGGATATCATATACAAAGCCAGAAAAATAAATACTATACCTGTATAGATTTATGTAAAGCATACTGGCAGGTGCTGATGGAGCCTAAAGATATTGAGAAGACAGCATTTATAATGGCCATACAGTCTATTCAAAGGGATGTACATGGCTTTTGGATTATGTAATGCCCTGGCTACCTTTTAAATGTATGTAACAAAAGTGCTCAAGCAGAATAACAAAAATATTGAAAAGGGAGTAAGTGCATACATAGACAATATTCTAATAGCAAGTAATATGATTGAGGAGCATCTAGATAAACTGGATAGAACATTGAAAATTCTCTATAATGCAGGTTTGTGTGTAAATGGGAAGAAATGTGAAATTCTAAAAACACAGGTAGTATTCCTGGGCAGACAAATTCAAAAAGGCGAAATAAGAATGAGGAACAATGTGAATGATGTAACATCCTCCACCTGGCTTATTTGCACCGTGTATTATTGTTGATAATTAGCACTCAGTAAATTGCGGGTGAGGAGTTACTGAATTATCGAATCGCCAAACTTTTCCTTTTTAATCAACTAGTTATGTTAATCGAGTATTAATTATCACTATTTAGGTGATGGAGCCACGTGACATTTCTTCTCCAGTTCTTCTGTGGGCCACTGCCCGAAGCCAATCTCCACAACACAGTTCCCCTCCTTTATGAATGACGATTGAATCCACTGCACCATCTCAGCTCAATTGGAACTAATTATGTGTACCTTACTTGAGTTCAGTGCGTGCACTCATGTTAAGTTGTAACTGACTTAAACTCAACTTTGTACAGTGTTTGTTGATTTGTTCAAATAAAGCAACCAGGCATTGATACTAACTGCGTTCAAATATTATTAATGTAGCCATTACCGTAAACTTATTGGCTTAGTAATCTAATTAATAAGATTGCAGTTTCCTAAACTTACATCTAATAGGGATACATGTAAGGTCACTTATTTAGTCAATTATAGTCGAGTCTCCTACTATTAATAACATGTATATTCCTAGGGTTCGACTATCCAGTCGTTTCAAGCATTGATTATTTCATACATGTGTAGATCAATAGTCAGACTAGGCGAGAATCGAAAAACTCCTAACCGTAACATAAGTGCGGTTTCGTGACTGGCACAAGGACCCTCCGAATCGATCCCGTGATGGGATCCAGCCACTACTCGACACAACTTGCCTAGCTGCACATTTTATTAAATAATCAAACCAGATAAATGTAGAATGAAAATAAAATAAACTCTGAAGAATTTATTGTTCATCAAATTTCTAATTAAGTTCAAAGCTATTTATTTAAAATTTCTAAAGTACCTGCTGATTTTGAATTTCAAATAATTCTTCTGCCAATATGGCTGTTCATACGTAAGCGTAATTTCGCTCATTTCAATTTGTCAAATGTTACTTGATCAGCTAACAAGTTTCTCTTAATTTGAGCAATATTGTAGCTTAGTTGCATCTTTACAAAAATGAATAGAATCATTAACTAAATTTTACATATTTTTGATTATCTTTTAATCACTATAATCGTTCGACGTTAATCCTTCATTTGTTGCAGCTATTATTTTTGGGATGATGCTACACGCCCTCCTCAGCTTGTGTTATGGACAGCACTGGTAGCTCCCCATGTACGAGAGTATCTGCCTTTCTAATTAATGACTCTGCCGCAGGGTCTTCCCATGTAATTGTCATGTACTCAGACTGCTTGGACATCTTTAGCACTGCTTCGCGTTTGGTGGTGACAGTGTTTGCATATTTTAGGAACCGAGTCTCTCTTATGTTCTCTGCTATAGGTGTCATCTCCCGAAGTTCATTCATTTTCCGTGAAAAGATTTCATAGTATTTTTCGTACAAGCGAATGCCTTTCATTGCTATTAAGAGTGTCATTTGTGCGTCGGCTTTGCATGTGTGAGCCAGGTCTGCTCTCATTTGTGTATTTGGGTAGAAGAAAGTGAAGACCTTTCATAAGCTGCGGGTGTTCGCTACATCTTTATAGAAGAAGCTGATGTTATCCAATACCTCTTGTTCTGATATCTCGCCAGGATCATTTTTTCCGATGCGCATCATGGTGACAATCTCCACTCTTTTTGTTACATCATAGTAGCGATACTTTTGTTCCCACATATTGGTCCACATGATGTTGTTAACTCCCGAGAACAACATTACTGCTCGCGGCTGGCGTTTTTCTATTTCATCTCTTAATTCTTGGAGTTGGATGTGAATTGCTCTTCCCCTCATGTATAGCTGATCCGGGGTGATGGTCCCTTCTATATAGATGCGTTCTTTGTTGTCATTATCTAGCAATATCTTCTTCGTTTTCTTGTAGTCCTCTCGCTCTGTCATCTCTATAGCTTTACGTTGTGAGTTCACGTATGCTTTGTATTCATGTAGAAATGTTTTTGCTGGTTTTACCCCTTTCGGGAGTCTCCATCTAGGCAGTACCATAGGTATTGCAATTGTTTTAGGTGGCATACATAGGAAGATTGTTGTATCAATGAGTCTTTCCATTTCATTGTACGTGCCCGTTGTATTAGATGCTATTGCTAATTTGATGATGGCGGGGTAGTTCATTCTTGCTTCTGGGATTGTCTCCCAAAATGATTGTGTGAGTCCCCATTTGCTTAGTTTCATCCGTATACCTTCTTGGATGTTGATTCTAGAAGTGATGCATTCGACGTTGACCGCGATCTGATTGAATGGCTTCATCAGCTCTTCTAGTTCTGTGCGCGTGAATGCTTCTGTAAACATTAATTTCATTGTTGCTACCTTTTGCTGTTCTCATATCCTTTGGTAGTTTCTTTCTGCTATTTCTCTCTTTTCTTTTGTTACTTTTATCTCTACCAGAAATTGCACATCGTCAGTTTTGATCCATTCAATCATACTGTCTTGACTCACATCTCTCCATTTTTCAATATTTATCCTGTTGATCACTGTTTGTGTTTTCGGAGATAGTAGCAATTGTGACGAGGTTAATAGTTGTTCCTCTTTCGTGATCTCTAGTTGTGTTTTTGTCACCATTTCACAAATTTCTATGGGCGTTGTTATTCCACCTTTCTTTAGCATTTCAGCTCTTTTTATTATCTTAGTGAATGTGCAATGTGGGCTGTTTCTGGCATATCGTCTCATACTCTCCTCTGTTACTTGTTGCACATTCTTTTGTTTTATTGATTGTCGTACATCCTCAGTGTTTATCAATTTGCGTTTAATTATCTTTTTCGTGGTCAACCAAGGTTGATTTTGCAGCTGTTTCAGTTTTGTCTCCAATGTTGCACCCCACATGTATTTTCGCATGGGCTCTTCAAATATCTGTATTTCACTCAGGCATATTCCTGTGAGGTTTGCGAGTTCTACTATCGACATTCTTCCCATTGGGTGATGCTTTATCAACCTGCCTAATAGTTTTTCCATTGTCTGCAGTGGTTTCTCATGTTTGTCTGGCAATTTGTCTTTTTCAACATGTCCTTTCAATATCCAATTTTTTGTCTGCGTGTTCATTGGTGATAACGTGATTTCGAATTTTTTAGTCTTCATGAGCTTTATTCTTTGGCTCCTTGTTATGGGTAGTCTGAGATCCTTGTCTTCTGTGAGCAGTATCACTAACAGCCACGCGGATGTCCAATATCTGATCTCTGGCGCATTCCTTTCTTCCAGAATTAGTTTACGAAAATCCTTCTTTGTGTTACGTTTGTATGCTTGATTAATCTCTGCCAATCCATCTCCACTGTCTTGTGGTATTTACGTGCTGGCGCCTCTATTTTAATTTCGGGCCATGATTCATCTATCTTTTTCAGCAACTTCATGTTAGCTCATACGTTTTGAATCTCTTTTAAGTGTTCTTGGCGTTGTGTCATGCTGCACTTGATGAACAGTGTCATGGCTTTTCTAATCCTTCACTTCCCAGTAGCATTTCTACTGTTTTTGTTTGTTTGAACAGATCTATTGCTATGCTGTGATCTATCATTATTCCATATATCTGTGCCCAGTAATCAATTTGTAAATCGAAATGGATCAGCTCGGAGATTGTGAATTCTTTCTTCTCCCACGCGAAGAAGCCTTCTGTCTGTAGTACCAAATCTTTTAGATATTGAGGTAATTCTTCTAGGTTTTCTCTTATCACTATAATGACTATTCTCGTTTGTTGTACTCTTGCCATCCGTACTGTGTGGTTGATCTGTTTTTGTAGATTCTTATTGTATTCCTTTTCTCTTAGCACGTGTATTATTGTTAGGTTTTCTTCATCTAAATTTATCTCCGGGATTTTTGCTATCTGTTCCTTATATGCCATAAGTGCTTGCGCCATTTCTAATGTGAAATCTTTGTTAAACGTCATGTGAATTGTGCTTCTCATGTATGGCCTATTTATGGTTTCATTTAGTTCTCGTGGGTAGCTGATTAATATGTTAACTTTTGGACGATTGTCTGCGTCTAGTAGAATTGGCAAGATGCTCCCTTCCATTTTTGCAGTTTTTCTAATTAACGTTTTTGTTTCTGGAGACAATTTCTTGAACGCATTGTGCCACATTTTTGTGGTTGCCATGAAATAGGGGTGCAATGTTTCCCCGTCAATTTTAGACATTTGCTTTTCTCTCTCTCTAGATCTTACAGTACGCTCTGATGTTGTTTCTGAGGAGGCGTCTAATTGCCTCAACCGTAACAGTAATCTGCTGGTGCTCGGTTCACAGTCCATGGGCTGTGAACCTGTGCCGCTGGTGTAAACTGAGTTGCCCTTGAATTGGCTATCAGTTATGACCCGCGATACTTGCCTTCAGCCTTGAATCGCTTCCAGATCTCCACGGTTCTTCCACCACTCACACCTTCCCCTGGAACTCCAGTTGTTTCACTGCCCTCGAATCGACAAAGTGATCCCCTGGAAGGAAAGTTAAGCTACAAAGAGGCTGATTGTCCTTTTGTATCTCTGCCCTTGAATCGGCCTTGATTACTAATCAGACGCCTCTTAACTCTATGTTGTCTATTGACCATCTCGTCATTCTCGTCCCTTCTGCCCTCAAATCGACATCCAGTTTGAGAACTTCTGTGCACTCGCCTCCTCGTGTTTGTGGTTGGGATTCCCTTGGTTGGTTGATTCCACTTCACTCGCTTCTTGAGTGGCTGATGCATCCTTCTCTAGTTTCCTAAATGCAGTTATTATATCTATATCCCATATTTCAGGGTTATATATAGTTTTATTTCGTGCAGCCCTCTGGGGTTGCACTCTCCAATGTCCGCTGTGAATTCTTCCTTGAATTCCTCCTCCAGCAGGCTATCTAAATCACACATGTCATACATAATCTCTTTGCTGTTTATTAGGCTTAGTTTAAACTCGGCATTTCCATCTATCCTTGTTTCTTCAATGTCTGCCGTTGCTCTTTTTAAATTTTGGAAGTGCAGTAGTCTGCTGTTATCTAACATGTACTCATTATTTGGCAATTCTTGCGTTATCATGTGTGGTCCAGACCAAACCGTTTTTAATTTGTGAACCTGATTTGTGTCTGTTAGTGTCATTGGTGCAAATGCATAGACCTTATCGCCTACTTTGTGCGTGTGCCCTTAAAATTTTTTATTGTAGTTTCACTGCTGTCTCACTGCTGATTTCTTTGTGTTGTGGCATATTGTTTCGTGAATTGCTGAAATCTGTTTGCGTAATTGATTTACATATTCCTTATTCAAAGCTTTGCTGTAGTCAGTGTATTGCATTGATAGTGGTGTAGCTGCCTCTTGGCTGAACATTGCCTTAAATGGGTGATTCCTGTTGTTGAGTGTACTGACGTGTTGTAAAAATATTCTATCATCTCAATCACCTCTCTCCATTTATTTCCGCTGATCCTCATTGTCGTTACTCTTATTAATTTTATCAGAGTCCTGTTTAATCTTTCTACTACGCCATTCACCTGCGGGTGGTATGCTGTAGTTCGTTCGCTCACTATCTCTAGCATCTTAGCCATTTCCTGAAATAGACCGCTCTCAAATTGTGGTCCCTTATCCGATATAATCGTTTCCATCCTCCTGAATCACAGTATCCACTCCTTCATTACTATTTCCGCTGTGGTCTCCCCAGTTGTGTTCTTCATTGGGATCATCCTCACATATTTCGTAAAGTTGTCCACCATTACTAATAGGAATTGGTACCCCTCATTGTCTGTTGATAGTTGTTCTAAGTCGATGTGGACTATTTCGTTCGGTTGTGTGGCTATTATCTTTTCCAACGGTGCTCTCTGTTATGTAACAAATTGACTGTTGTGTAACAAACATGTTGTGCATTTATTAATAATGTCTTTGATTACCTTTCTTACTGCTGTTGTGATAAATCACCCATTGAACGTCTTTTCTGTCTGCGTTATTCTGAGGTGGCCTTTTTCATGTATCCACCATATGAGGTCTCTTTTGAAATACTCTGGTATTGCAATTTGATTGTTTTGTCCTTTGATGTAGAGTAACCCATTTCGGTTTATTTTCCACTTGTATTGTTCGAAGTAACTTGCTGTTAGCTTTGATAGTGTCACTTGGGGTTCTTTCAGTTTTCTTATTATTTCATTGAGGATCACGTCATCCTGTTGTTTGTCTATTATCTCCTTTTCAGAGATTGCTTCCTTTATTATGATCAGAAGTACCGTTTGCCCTTTCTTATCTACATTAATCTTCGGTAGCTCATTGTATTGGTTATGTGGTAGGAACTGGAATTGTTGTTTCTCTCCATCTGTCTTTTCTGTGTCTCTTTGGTACTCTGGCAGCGACGTCCAAAAGTCTGTGTTGCTATGTAAGGTGCCCTTTTGATGATCTATCGTGAATATGAATTCATCGAGGTACTCTATCCATCAGGATACGATGCCCGATTTATCTCCTGAAAACTTTTTTAGCCATGTGAGGCTGCTGTTGTTGGTGTGTACTCGGAATTCTTTTCTGATTAGAAAATGTCTGAACTTCCTGATACTCTCAACTAGTGCTAACATTTCTACTTTGGTGGATCTGTAGTTCTCTTCACTTGCCCGTAGTTTATGGCTAAAGAATTGTATTGGTACCTCTTTTCCGTTTTTCATCTGTCCTAGAGTTGCCCCTATGGCGACCTTGCTTGCATTGCAGTCCAATATAAACTGCTCGTTGTAATCCGGTGTATTCAGTGATTGTAATTTTGCCAGTTCCTCCTTAATGTTGTCCAGTTCCTCCTGTTCTTGACATGTCCATACAAATGGTACTGACTTTCTCATGAGTTTTGTCATTTTTGCGGTTTTCCCTGTGATGTTGGGGATGAATGTGCCATAATAGTTAAAGAAACCCATTATCCTTTGGATATCCTTCTTGTTATTTGGTTTCTCTATTCTCCGTATCATCTCTCTTGTGTTGTCTTTCATTGATATTCTGCCTTTTTCTATTGTTCTTCCTAAGAAGATGATTTTTTCCTTTAAAATATCGCATTTGTTGCCATTTATGCAGAGTCTGGCTTTCCCTAAGATTGTCAATGTTCTGTCCAGTTTCTCTATGTGCTCTTGTACTGTGTCACTTGTTACTATTATATCATCTATGTATGCGTTGATGCCATCCTACATCCTGTGCGTTTTGTTATTCAGGACTTTTGTTATATATCTTTGGAACATCGCTGGTGTGTTACATAATCCCAACACCACGTAGATCCACTCATACAGCCTGTACAGTGTTATGAATGCTGTCTTCTCGATATCATCTTCCTCCATCCACACTTGCCAATAAGCCTTGCACAAGTCTAATGTCGTAAAGTATTTGTGCTTACTTGATTCATATAACATGTCCTCTATCCTTGGCAGAGGGTAGGAATCCTTCTTCGTCACTTCATTCAACTTTTGAAAATCTATGCATAGCCAGTATTTTTCTCCCTGCTTCACAAACACTGTTGGTGCTGCACTCAGTCATATAATTTTATTGTCTATCAATTCTTCAAGTATTCAGTTGTATTCGTCTTTCATTTGTTTGGGCACACTTCTACAGGGGAGCTTTATTGGCTTGTCCGTAGTTGTCACTATCTTGTGTTTCTCCCCTATTGCCTGCCCCACACTTATCTCTCCATAGTTGAATATTTGCTTATGTCGTCTTAGCATATTTCTTAGCAGTTGTATCTCCTCTTCGTTCAGATGTTGGTAATTCTCACTCTCGATGTCTGGGATCTTGTATTCGTCATCAGTTGCTTTCGTCCCAATGCCCTTGAATCGGCCTTTGGGAGTACTCGCGACTTGGATGGTGTTCGTCCACTCGCCCTTGAGTCAGCCATGTGGAGTACTTTGCGCTTCCACTTGTAAGTCCTCGAATCGACCGTACAAGTCGTCGGCTCCATCTTCGTCCTCCAATGCTTTCCAAATCAGTCTGATGTTTGATTTCACATATTTTCCAAATATCCTGATGTGTGATTTCTTTAGGTTTACATTCCGATTTGTTGGGTTGAGAATTGGAATCTTGCCCTTTCCGTTTTTGACTGCACATACTCTTGATGGCATCAACACCCTTTTTGTGTTTATTCCTTTGTTCTCATAGATCATTACGTCAGCTGTGATTGCTTCCTCTGTTTCGATCTCATACATTTTCCACTGATGCGGCTGCAGCTGTATGTCTTCCTGTAATTCGAATGTGATTGTTTTATCTCTGCCCTGTTCTTCTTCGATCTCAATCTCTTCTTCTTTGACTTTGATGGTTCTATCTGCATAGTTGATAACGCATTTGTTTTTTATGAGGAAGTCGTCTCCCAAAATTATCTCATATGGTAGCATGTTGTTGTGCGTGTCCACTACTACTAGTGATTGTTTGAAAGTAGTGTTTGCTACCCTTAGCTGAACCGCTTCCAGTATTCCCTTAGTGTCGATATATTCGCCAGATGCATTGATGAGTCTTTTATTACACTTAGTGAGATCGTCTCTTGAGAACCCTACTTTTGTTGCACAGTCGTCTGTAATTATCAAAGTTGCCGCTCCCGTATTGATGGTTGCTTTTATCATTATTCCATTAACCGATATTGTCATTGTGTTCACCATATCCATGTTCGCCATAATCATTACTGCTGCGCGGTTTTTAGGAGTCGGCGCTCCACTTAGTTTTCCGATTCCTCTTCAGTTTGGGGTTCTTCATTTGTTTCCCCCTCCGATTCTATCAAATCTTCTTCCTCAAAGTACCCTTGTTCTTCTCTGATCATGTTTATTTGTTTGTGACATTCATCTTTTTTATGTCCTTTCTTTCCGCAATTATAACATTTAATGTCTTTTTCACGAACCATTATTTTTAGGAGTCAGCACTCCACTTAGTTTTCCGATTCTTCTTCAGTTTGGGGTTCTTTGTTTGTTTCTCCCTCCAATTCTATTAAGTTTTCTTCTTTGAAGTACCCTTGCTCTTCCCCAATCACGTTTATTTGCTTGTGGCACTTGTCTCTTTTATGTCCTTTCTTCCCGCAATTATAACATTTAACGTCTTTTTCACGAACCTTCTTTGTTTTTCCGTCTCTGGTTTTTACTCTTATAGTTTTTTCCTGTTTGTCTGTCTCATACGTTTTCATTGTGTTTTTCGGTTTAGGGTTGCTCCTCCACATTGGTGTTTCTCTGTGCCAAGCTGCCTTTTCGTTTATTCTCACGTTATTTTTGATCGTAGCTTGTATATCCACCACTTTTCTTCTCCAATTTGTTTTCTACATCGCACTTAATTTCAAATTGTGCTCTTATGTTGTCAGGCATCCCTTTACAAATGTGCGAAAAGAGATCGTATTTTGAATATTGGTTCTCTCTTGAGCTGAGTGTGACCAGCCTCTTGACCTGTTGTATGTAATTGCGGATGTAATCTGTCTTCTTCATCTTTGTTCCATTTAAAATTATTCTGTATTGATTCTTGAAACTTTTGTTTCCATAATATTCTATGAAGTCGCCAATTAACAATTTGTAGTCTGTTTTCATTTCCGGGTCTAACAGCAGGTAGTGCTGTGCTGCCGCTCCCGTCAAATATAGGGGGAATCTCGCTGCTGCTGAATGTTGGCTCACTTTTCTTTCTGCCATTGTTAACTCAAACATCTGGAGCCATTCCCCGAACGTTGGGTTGTAACCATCTACTCTGCCATTAAATTTTGGTAATGTGGCTTTACAAGGGATCATATTGTTTCCCACTTCCTGGTTTAGTATTGAGTTGTTGTATTTAGGTTTCATGTTTTTTGTTGTCCCTTCTTCTTTTCACAATTGTGTGGTTATTGCCTTTGTGATCTCGTCAATGAATTTCTTCTTTTCCACATCATTCTCGTCTTCTGAAGAATCTTCTGATAGGTGATCATGGAGTGGTGAAGCTTGTAGTTCACGTTCTTTTCTACCTACTAACTGAAAGTTGTGGGACTGTATTCTGTCTTGTTCTTCTTTGGTCAGCTGCAATAACCTCAATTTGTCTTTTAATTGAGCTATTTCCTCTTACCTCAGATCTTTATCTTCAATTAGTCGTCTGTTCTCTACTTCCAGCAAGTCCTGTTGTGATTGTCCTGGCTGTTCATTCTTGCTTGTTTCGAGTTAAATTATTTTACTCTTAGGTTGTGGGTACAACCCAACTTTCAGGAATGGCTTCAAATGTTCGAACTAACGATGGCAGAAAGAAAAGTGAGCCACACTCAGCAGTGGCGAGATTCCCACTATACTTGACGGGAGTGGCAGCGCAGCATTACCTGCTGCTAGATCCAGAAATGAAGACAGATTACGAACTACAAATTGGTGACTTCATTGAATATTACGGAAATGAAAGTTTCAAAAATCAATATAGGATAATCCT
>CABFPE010000011.1:123794-138632 GCA_900660155.1 Hofstenia miamia | reverse complement strand
ATTCACCTGTGGATGGTACACTGTTGTTCTTTTGCACATTACTTCCAGTAAATGTGCCATCTCTTGGAACAGGTTGCTTTCAAATTGTGGCCCCTTATCAGTGATTATCATCTCCATTGGCCTTAGCTTCAAGATCAATTCTTTCATTACTATGTCAGCTGTTGTTTCACTTGTTGTGTTCTTCATTGGGACTAACTTTGCGTATTTGGTGAAATTGTCCACCATCACTAGTAAGTACTGATATCCTTCCTCATCTTTTGACAACATTTCTAGGTCTATGTTTATGATCTTGTTGGGTTGCATTACTATGATCTTTTCTAGCAGTGTTCTCTGCGTTGGAAAATGGTGTTTGTTATGAAGGAGACATTTTGTACATTTATTAATTATTTCTTCTGTGACATTCCATATTGCTGTTGTGAAGAACCTTGCATTGAACGTGCTTTCTGTTTGTGTGATGCCCAAGTGGCGCTTCTCATGAATCTTCCTTACTAGTTCTCATTTATAGTAATCTGGTATTGCAATCCTATTGGTTTGCCCTTCCATGTATAGGAGTCCGTTCCTGTTCTCCTTCCATCTGTAGCTCACGGTTAATTTTGATAGTTTCCCACTTGGTTCCTGTAACTTCTTTATGATTTTGCTTAATATCACATCGTCTTTCTGTTTTTCTATAATTTCTGACTCTGATATCTCTTCCTTTATTGCCATTGGTAGCAGTGCTTGTCCCTTTTTATTGACGTTCATTTCTGACAGACCCTCGTACTCTGTGTGTGGTAGAAATTGAAACTGTTTCTTCTCTCCGTCTTCCTTGGTTGCATCTCTCTGATATACAGGGAGCATGGTCCAGAAGTTGGCAATTGTATGCAGTGTTCCTCTTCAATGTTAGATGGTGAAAGTGAATTGTTTAGGTATTCAATCCATCTCGACACTATTCCTGATTTGTCACCTGAAAATTTTTTGAGCTATGCCAATCCACTGTTGTCTGTACAGACCCTGAATTGCGAGCCTATTAGGAAGTGCATAAATTTCTTGATGCTCTCAATCAGCACCAGCATCTCTAATTTTGTTGACCTGTAATTCTCTTTGCTTGATTTCTACTGACTGAAGAACTGTATGGGTACCTCCCTGCCATCCTTTAGTTGTCCCAGCATTGCTCCAATCACTACCTTGCTGGCATCTCAGTCTAGTATAAATGTTTTGTTGTAGTTGGGCATGTTCAATGATGGCAACTTTGCTAGTTCTTCTTTTATCTTATCTGTCCAGTGTGTACTGTGCTTTGCATGTATGGTCTCTCTAATGTTTCATTCATCTCTTGAGGGTAGCTTATAATCACATTCACTTTTGGTCTGTTTTTTGCATCGAGCACTATCAGTAGATTCTTCCCTTGAGTTCTCATGACGTTCCATATGTGTGCTTTCATTTCTGTTGTTATGAATCTTGTATTGAACGTCTTCTCTGTCTGTGTAATTCCCAAATGACCTTTCTCATGTATTTTTCATATTAGTTCTCTCTTAAAGTAGTCAGGAATCTCAATCTGGTTATTACCAGCTTCAACATATAATAGCCCATTATTGTTGATTTTCCATTTATAGCGTACGTAATATCCTGCTGTTATTTTGGATAGTGTTCCAAGGTTCCCTTATCTTTTTAATGATTTCACTGAGAATTATGCCATCTCTTTGTTTGTCTACTATTTATTGTTCGGATATCTCTTCCCTCATCAGGATCAGTAGTACTGCTTGACCTTTCTTCTCCACGTTTATCTCAGGCAGTCCTTTGTACTTGGTTTGTGGCAGGAACTGGAATTGCTTCTTCTCTCCGTCTGTTTTCGCTGCATCTCTCTGGTATACTGGCAATGATGTCCAGAAATCTGCGTTGTTATGCAATGTGCCTTTCCTATGTTTGATGGTAAATGTGAAGTTGTTTAGGTATTCGATCCACCATGACACTATTCCAGACTTATCCCCAGAGAACTTCTTTAACAAGGCCAATCCTCTATTGTCTGTTTGTACTCTACCAATGTGGAAGTGTCAAAATTTCTTAATACTATCAATCAGTTCGAGTATCTTTACCTTAGTAGAGCCATAGTTTTCTTTGCTTGCCCTCAGTTTGCGGCTAAAAAACTGGATGGGTACCTCTTTTGAGTTCTTTATTTGTCCCAATGTTGCTCTTATTGCCACCTTGCTCACATCACAAACTAATATGAATTTTTCGTTGTAATCTGGTGTGTTGAGGGAGGGTAATTTTGACAGTTCTTCTTTTATCTTATCTAGCTCCTCCTGCTCTTGCCATGTCCATATGAATGGTACTGACTTTCTCATCAGCTGCGTCATCTTGGCATTCTTCCCCGTGATGTTGGGGATAAAAGTCCTGTAATAATTGAAGAAACCCATTATTCTTTAGATGTCCTTCTTGTTGTTTGGTTTCTCTATTCTCCTGATCATGTCTCTTGCATTTTCCTTCATACATATCCGCCCTTTTTTGATTACTTGTCCTAGAAATATTATTTTCTCTTTTAAGATGTCATATTTATTTCCATTAATTCTCAGGACCGCTTTTTATAGGATTGATAGTGTTTGTTCCAATTTCTGCAGGTGTTCCAGTTTCATATCACTTGTTATGATGATGTTGTTGATGTATGCATTTACACTGTCCTCCATCTTGTGTTTCTTATTTTTCAGCACTTTCATTATATATCTTTGAAATGTTGCAGGCGTGTTACATAATCCAAATGCCATATATATCCATTTGTACAAGCCATAAAGAGTTATGAACACCGTCTTTTCTATATCTTCCTCTTCCATTCTCACCTGCCAATACGCCTTGCATAGATCTATTGATGTAAAGTACTTGTGTTTGCTCGCCTCATATAGCATGTCCTCTATCCTGAGCAGCGGATATGAATCTTTTTTCATTACTTCATTCAGCTTCCAGAAGTCTATACATAGCCTGTGTTTGTCTCCCTGCTTCACGAATACTGTTGGTGTGGCATATGGACTTTCACTGGGTCATATTATTTTGATGTCAATTAATTCATTGAGTATCCTGTTGTATTCATCCTTCATTTGCTCTGGTACTCGCCTTGCTGGCAACTTTATCAGCTTGTTTGTTTTTGTAATGATCCTGTGTGTTTCACCTATCTCTTGTCCCACACTTATCTCTCCATAGTTGAATATCCATTTATATCTCTCTAGCACCTCTCAAAGTTGTTGTAATTCTGCTCCGCACAAATGTTGGTATTCCTCCTCCAATAGTTCGGGAATCTTGTACTGGTCTTCTTCTTTGGCTTTCATCCCTCTGCCCTTGAGTCAGCTGTGGGGAGTACTTGCTACACTGATGGTTTTCATCCACTTGCCCTCAAGTCAGCAGTGTGGATTACCCCCTGTTTTTTTTTTGTAAGTCCTTGAGTAGACCATACAAACTACTATGCTCATTGATGTATTCCATTGCTTTCCAAATAGCTTTGATACTAGATTTGACATACTGTTTTCTTCACATTGATATTACAATTCATTGCATTTAGCATTGGGACCTTTCCTCTGCTGTTCTTTTTAGTGCACATGCTTGATGGAATCAACACTCTTTTTGAATTGATCCCTTTGTTGTTATAAATCATTATATCTGCTGTTATTGTTTCTTCTGTTTTTACTCCATGCATTCTCCATTGATATGGTTGTAGCTTTATATCTTCCTCCATTTTGAAGACTATTGTTGATGGTTTTCCTTCTTGCTCTTTGATTTCAATTTCCTCTTCTCTTACTTTGATCATTCTACCAGCATAATTTATTACACATCTGTTATTCATCAGGAAATCATCCCTTAGTATCACCCCATAAATTAGTAAATTGTTATGGTTGTCTATTACTACTTGTGTTTGCTCGAAGTTTGTATTTGCTATTCTAATTTTTACTGCCTTGATCTTGCCTTTGTTGTCTATGTACTCTCCAGATGAATTAATTAGTCTCTTACTCAAACATTGCAAATCTTCTCATTTTAATCCCAATTTTGTTACACACTCATCTGTTATTATAGATGTCGCTGCTCCCATATCAATTTTTGCCTTCGTTAATATTCCATTTATTGTTATCATTATCATGTTAATGTTGTCCAAGTTCATCATGATCATTATAGGTGCTTGGTTTTTTTGAGTCAGTGCTCTGACTAGTTTTCTGATTCTTCCGTTGTTTGGGGGTCCTCTACTAATTCTGACTCAGATTCAATTATGTCCTCATCATCATAATACGCCTCTTCCTCTCTGATCATATTAATTTGCTTTCTACATTCATCCTTTCTGTGCCCTTTCTGTCTGCAAGCATGCATTTTATGTCTCTTTGATTTTCCATCCTTGTTTTTTGTGTTGATGAACTTCTCCACCTTCTTTTCCTTGAACATTTTGGTGTTCCCTGTTTGTGGTTTATAGCTATTTCACAATCCTGTCAGTTTCTCCTTACTCCATATTGCTTTCTCCTAGATGCAGACGTTATTCTCTATCATTGCCTGTATATTTACAGCTTTCCTGATCATCTTCTACAAATTATCATCTATGTCACATTTGATTTCAAATGTGTATGGATGTTCTCTGGCATGCCCTTACAAATGTGAGGTAAAAATAGTACTTTGAGTATGTATTTCCCCTCAAGCTAAATGTCAATAATCATTCTATCTGTTGGATATAGTTTCGGATATCATCTGTCTTTTGCATCTTTGTTGAATTTAATATGATTCAGTATTGATTTTTGAAGCTCTCATTTTTGTAGTAATCTACGAAATCTCCAATTAGCAATTTATAGTTTTGTTTTGTATATGCTTCCAGTAGCAAGTAATGTTGAGAGGCTGCCCCTGTTAGATATAGTGGGAACCTTGTGACTGCTGCCCTTTGGTTCACTTTCCTCTCTGCCATCATAATTTTGAACATTTGCAGCCATTCCAGAAATGTCAGCTTATAGTTGTCCAACTTCCCATTAAACTTTGTGTAATATCCTCTACCAGGCATTGTCACTGTTTATCTAATGTTACTGTATAACATTAGTTGTGTTATTGTGGGAAAGGATTTACTTGTTGCATACTGCTTGACTTGTTGCTTCCATTAACTTATATAACCTGAAATTAACCATTCACTATTTAGGTGACGAAGCCATGCAGTAATCTTCATAATGATCTCTAATGGGCATCTGCCTGAAGTGGATCTCCACATCCAGTTTCACCATTCCATCCATTGCTTGAGTGCCACCTCTCAGCTTAATTGATACAGTTTATGTGTACCCTACTTTAGCTCAGTGTGTACTCAAGGCATGGCACAACTCGACTTAAACTCTATTTTGTGAAAGTGTTCTATCTATTCACAACCTGACTTGTTACTAGTTGTTCATTGAATATTACATGTAGCCATTACCAAAAATATATTGGCTTGTTTAAATATATCTTGTTCGAACAACTTCCTAACTTACATTTATAATTTAGTACATATATGGTCACTTTATCTGCCATTTATGGGTCGTCAATTTAGATCTAAAATAGTATTAATATATTTCCTAGGTTTTGGTCATCAAACCTTTGGTTGACAATCAATTATTTTAATACATGTTGTAAAATCCTCCACCAGGCCTATTTGCACAGTGTATTATGGTTAATAACTATCACTTGATAAATGACGGGTGAGGATTTACCAATGTAGTAAACCACCAAACATTTCTTCTCTGTTTAACTGGTTAGGTTAATTGAGTATTTATCATCCTTGTTTAGGTGACGAAGCCTTGTGACGTTCCCTCATTGACTCATCTGTGGGCTACTGCCCAAAGCTGATCTCCACAACACAGTTCTCCTCCTTCATGAACAATTGATGAAGTAGTCCACTGCACTATCTCAGCTCAATTGGAATTAATTATGTGTACCCTACATTAGCTCAGTGCGTGCGCTCATGTCAAGATGTAACTGACTTAAACTCAATTTTGTAAAGTGTTTGTTGGATTAGCTAAGTAAAGCAACTGGGCATTGACACGCAGTTATCTAATATTAAAGTAGCCATTACCATAAAATTACTGGCTTTAGAAATTTATTAATATGTTGCAGTTTCCTATACTTACATTTAATAACAATACATGTAAGGTCATTTATTCAGTCGATTATAGTCAAGTCTCCTACTATTAATAATAGATAAATATTCCTAGAGTTTGGCTATCCAGCCATTTCAAGCATCTATTAAATTTGTACATGTATAGATTGATAGTCAGACTAAGCAAGAATCGAAAAAACTCCTAACCGTAACATAAGTGCGGTTTCATGACTGGCACAAGGACCCTTCGAATTGCTCCCATGATGGAATCCAGCCACTACTCGACACAACTTGCTTAGCTGAACATTTTATTAAATATCAAACCAGATAAATGAAGAATGAAAATAAAATAAACTCCAAAGAATTTATTGTTCATCAATTTTCCTCTAAATTCTCAGCTATTTATAAAAAAGTTTTCAGTACCTGCTGATTTTGAAATTTGAATTATTCTTCTGCCAATATGGCTGTTCTTACATAAGCATAATTTCACTTGTTACAATTTGTCAAAAATTACTTAATCAGCTCTGGTAATTTTCTTAGAGTGTACAATATTGTAACTTAGTTGCATTTACAAAATGAATAGGATAATTAACTAAATTTTTACAATCATAATTCTGATCATTATTAATCATTCGTCATTAATCTCTGTTTGCAGCTTATTCCTTTTGGATGATGCTACACACCCTCCTCAGCTTGCGTTATGGACAGCACTGGTCACTCCCTGTGCATGAGAGTGTCTGCTTTTCTGATTAGTGACTCCGCCTCAGAATCTTCCCATGTTATTGTCACATATTTGGATTGCTTTGACATTTTCAGTACTGCTTCTCATTCAGTGGTGACAGTATTTGCATATTTTAGAAATCAAGTCTCTCTGATGTTCTCCGCTATAGGTGTCATCTCCCGCAGTTCGTTCATTTTTCATGAAAAGATTTTGAAGTATTTTTCGTACATGTGAATGCCTTTTAGTGCTATTAAGAGTGTCATTTGCGCATCAGCTTTACATGTGTGAGCTAAGTCTGCTCTCATTTGTGTGTTAGGATAAAAGAAAGTGAAGACCTTTCGTAAGCTTCGGGTGTTTGCTACATCTTTATAGAAGAAGCTAATGTTATCCACTACTTCTTGCTCTGAAATCTCGCCAGGATCATTCTTTCCAATGCACATCATAGTGATGATCTCCACTCTTTTCCTTACGTCATAGTAGCGATACTTTTGTTCCCACATATTGGTCCACACGATGTCGTTAACTCCCAAAAAAAACATGGCTGCCCATGGCTGGCGTTTTTCTATTTCATCTCTTAGTTCTTTCAGTTGAATGTGTATTGCTTTTCCCCTTGTGTATAATTGATCTGGGGTAATGTTTCCTTTAATGTAAATGCGTTCCTTATTATCATTGTCTAGCAATATCTTTTTTGTTCTCTTGTACTCTTCACTTTCTGTCATTTCTACAGCTTTCCGTTGTGAATTCATGTATGATTTATATTTGTGTAGAAAAGCCTTTTCTGGTTTTATCTCCTTCAGGAGTCTTGGCAGTACCATAGGTATTGCAATTGTTTTTGGCAGTGTACATAGTAAGATCTTTGTATTGACAAGTCTTTCAATTTCATCATAAGTGCCCATTGTGTTAGATGCGGTTGCTAATCCAATGGTGGCAGGGTAGTTCATTTTTGCTTCTGGGATTGTCTCCCAAAATGATTGTGTAAGTCCCTGTTTGCTTAGTTTCATTCGTATACGTTCTTGTATGTCAATTTTGGATGTGATGCATTCAATGTTGACCGCGATCTGATTGAATGGCTTCAACAGTTCTTCTATTTCTGTGTGCGTGAATGCTTCAGTGAACATTAATTTCATTGTTGCCACTGTTTGCTGTTCTCTTATTCTCTGGTAGTTTCTTTCTGCTATTTCCTTCTTTTCTTTTGTTACTTTTATTTCTACCAGGAATAACTCATCATCAGTGTTGATCCATTTGATTGTACTATCTTGGCTCATGTCTCCCCATTTTTCAATATTTATTCTATTGATCATTGCTTGTGTCTTTGGGGATAGTAACAGCTGTGATGAGGTTTATAGTAGTTCCTCATTAGTGATCTCTAGTTGTGTTTTTGTCACCATTTCACAAATCTCTACAGGTGTTGTTATTCCACCTTTCTTTAGCATTTCAGCTCTTTTAATTATTTTTGTGAATGTGCACCACGGGCTGTTTCTGGCATAGCGTTTCATATTCTCATCTATTACTTGTTGCACATTCTTCTGTTTTATTGATTGTCGTACGTCCTCAGTGTTTATTAGTTTGCGTTTGATTATCTTCTTCGTGGTTAACCAAGGTTGATTTTGCAGCTGTTTTAGTCATGTCTCCAATGTTGCGCCCCACATATACTTCCGCATAGGTTCTTCAAATATCTGTATCTCACTTGGGCATATCCCTGTAAGGTTTGCTAGTTCTACTATCGACATTCTTCCCATTGGGTGATACTTTGTTATCAGCCTGCTTAGTAGTTTTTCCATCATCTGCAGTGGTTTCTCATTTTTATCTGGCGATTCAATTTTTTCGACATGTCCTTTCAATATCCAATTTTTTGTCTGCGTGTTCATTGGTGATAATGCGATTTCGAACTTTTTAGCCTTCGCGAGCTTTATTCTTTGGCTCCTTGTTATGGGTAGTCTGAGATCTTTGTCTTCTGTGAGCAATATCACCAAAAGCCATGCAGATGTCCTATATCTGATTTCTGGTGCATTCTTTTCCTCCAACATAAGTTTATGGAAATCCTTCTTTGTATTCAGCTCGCATGCTCGATTGATCTCTGCCAATACCATCTCCACTGTTTTGTGGTATTTGCATGCTGATGCCTCTATTCTGATTTCTGGCCATGATTCATCTATCTTTTTCTGCAATTTCATATTCACCCAGATGTTTTGGATTTCTTTTAGATGCTCTTGGCGTTGCGTCATGCTGCACTTGATGAATAGTGTCATGGCTTTTTCTAATCCTTCGTTTCCTTGTAGCATTTCTACTGTTTTCGTTTGTTGGAACAGATCTATTGCTATGCTATGGTCTATCATGATTCCATATATCTGCGCCCAATAATCAATTTGTAAGTCAAAATGAATCAGCTTGGAGATAGTGAACTCTTTCTTCTCCCATGGGAAGAAGCCTTCTGTCCATTGAACCAAATCTTTTAGATATTTTGGTAATTCTTCCAAGTTTTCTCTCATTACTATAATCACTATTCTTGTCTGTTGTACTCTCACCATATGTACTGTTTGGTCAATCTGTTTTTGTAAATGCTTGTTGTATTCCTTTTCTCTTAACACGTGTATGATTGTTAAGTTTTCTTCGTCTAAATTTATCTCCGGGATCTTTTCTATCTGTTCTTTGTATGCCATGAGTGCTTGCGCTGTTTCCAATGTGAAATCTTCATTAAATGTCATGTGGATTGTGCTTCTCATGTATGGCCTATCAATTGTTTCATTTAGTTCTTGTGGGTAGCTGATTAATATGTTAACTTTTGGACGATTGTCTGCATCTAGTAGAATTGGCAGAATGCTCCCTTCCATTTTGGCAGTTTTCCTAATTAATGTTTTCGTTTCTGGAGACAATTTCTCGAACGCATTGTGCCGCATTTTTGTGGTTGCCATGAAATAGGGGTGCAATGTTTCCCCGTCAATTTTAGACATTTGCTTTTCTCTCTCTCTAGATCTTACTGTACGCTCTGATGTTGTTTCTGAGGAGGCGTCTATTTGCCTCATCCGTAAAGGTAATCTGCTGGTGCTTGGTTCACAGTCCATAGGCTGTGAACTTGTGCCACTGGTGTCAACTGATTTACCCTTGAATCGGCTATCAGTTACGACCAACGGTACTTGAATAGCCGTGGTTCTGGTGGAGATACCTTCAGCCTTGAATCGCTTCCGGATCTCCACGGTTCTTCCACCACTCACACCTTCCCCTGGTTGTTTCACTGCCCTCAAATCGGCCAAGTGATCCCCTGGAAGGAAAGTTAAGCTGTGAGGAGGCCGATTGTCTGTTTGTATCTCTGCCCTTGAATCGGCCTTGAGTACTACTAGGACGCCTCTTAACTCTATGTTGTCTATTGACCATCTTGTCATTCTCGTCCCTTCTGCCCTCAAATCGACATCCAGTTTGAGAACTTCTGTGCACTCGCCTCCTCGTGTTTGTGGTTGGGATTCCCTTGGTTGGTTGATTCCACTTCACTCGCTTCTTGAGTGGCTGATGCATCCTTCTCTAGTTTCCTAAATGCAGTTATTATATCTATATCCCATATTTCAGGGTTATATATAGTTTTATTTCTTGCAGCCCTCTGGGGTTGCACTCTCCTTTCCAATTGCTCGTCTCCAATAAATTCCTCCTCCAGCAGGCTATCTAAATCACACATATCATACATGACCTCTTTGCTGTTAATTTGGCTTAATTTAAATTCGGCACTTCCGTCTATCTTCGTTTCTTCAATGTCTGCCATTGCTCTTTTTAAATTTTGGAAGTGCAGTAGTCTGCTGTTATCTAACATGTACTCATTATTTGGCAATTCTTGCGTTATCATGTGTGGTCAAGACCAAACCGTTTTTAATTTGTGAACCTGATTTGTGTCTGTTAGTTTCATTGGTGCAAATGCGTAGACCTTATCGCCTACTTTGTGCACGTGCCCGTAAATTTTTTTATTGTAGTTTCACTGCTGTCTTACTGCTGATTTCTTTGTGTTGTGGCATATTGTCTCATGGATTGCTGAAATCTGTTTGTGCAATTGGTTTACATAATCGTTGTTCAAGGCTTTGCTGTAATCAGTATATTGCATTGATAGTGGTGTAGCTGCCTCTCAGTGAACATTGCCTTAAATGGGGTGATTCCTGTTGTTGAGTGTACAGACGTGTTGTAGAAATATTCTATCATCTTGACCACCTCTCTCCATTCATTCCCGCTGATCCTCGTGGTTGTTACTCTTATTAACTTTATCAAAGTCCTGTTTAATCTTTCTACTGCGCCGTTCGCCTGCGGGTGGTATGCTGTCGTTCGTTCACTCACTATCTCTAGCATTTTAGCCATCTCCTGGAATAGACCACTCTTGAATTGTGGTCCCTTATTTGATATGATCGTTTCCACTGGCCCGAATCACAGTATCCATTCTTTCATTACTATTTCTGCTGTGGTCTCCGCGGTTGTGTTCTTCATTGGGATCATCCTCACATACTTTGTAAAGTTGTCCACCATCACTAATAGGAATTGGTACCCCTGATTGTCTTTTGATAGCTGTTCTAAATCAATGTGGATTGTCTTTTGATAGTTGTTCTAAGTCGATGTGGACTATTTCATTTGGTTGTGTGTCTATTATCTTTTCCAGTGGTGCTCTTTGTGTTGGGAATCATTGACTGTTATGTAACAAACATGTTGTGCATTTGTTAATGATGTTTTCGATCACCTTCCTTACTGCTGTTGTGATAAATCGCCCATTGAATGTTTTCTCTGTCTGAATTTTTCCGAGGTGGCCTTTTTCATGTATTCGCCGTATGACCTCTCTTTTGAAATACTCTGGTATGTTGATTCTATTGTTTTGACCTTCGATGTACAATAACCCATTTTGGTTTAATTTCCATTTGTATCACTCAAAGTAACTTGCTGTTAGTTTCAACAGTGTCACTTGCGGTTCTTTCAGTTTTCTTATTATTTCGTTGAGGATCACATCGTCTTGCTGTTTGTCTATTATCTCTTTTTCGGAGATCTCTTCCTTTATTATGATCAGAAGTACTGTTTGCCCTTTCTTATCTACATTGATCTCTGGTAGCTCATCGTATTGGTTATGTGGTAGGAACTGGAATTGTTGTTTCTCTCCATCTGTCTTTTCTGCATCTCTTTGGTACTCTGGCAACAACGTCCAAAAGTCTGCGTTGCTATGTAAGGTGCCCTTTCAATGTTCTATCGTGAATGTGAATTCATTGAGGTACTCTATCCATCGGGATACGATGCCTGATTTATCTCCCGAGAACTTTTTTAGCCATGCAAGGCCGCTGTTGTCAGTGCGTACTCGGAATTCTTTTCCAATTAGAAACTGTCTGAACTTCCTGATATTCTCAACTAGGGCTAACATTTCTACTTTGGTGGATCCGTAGTTCTCTTCACTTGCCCGTAGTTTACGGCTAAAGAATTGTATTGGTACCTCTTTCCCGTTTTTCATCTGTCCTAGTGTAGCCCCTATGGCGACCTTACTTGCATCACAGTCTAATATAAACTGCTCGTTGTAATCCAGTGTATTAAGTGATGGCAGTTTCGCTAGTTCCTCCTTAATGTTATCCAGTTCCTCCTGTTCTTGACATGTCCATACAAATGGTACTGATTTTCTCATGAGTTTTGTCATTTTCGCGGTTTTCCCTGCAACGTTGGGGATGAATGTGCCATAATAGTTAAAGAAACCCATTATTCTTTGGATATCCTTCTTATTATTTGGTTTCTCTATTCTCCGTATCATCTCTCTTGCATTGTCTTTCATTGATATTCGGCCTTTTTCTATTATTCTTCCTAAGAAGATGATTTTTTCCTTTAGGATCTCACATTTGTTGCTGTTTATTTGGAGTCCGGATTTCCCTAAGATTGTTAATGTTCTATCCAGTTTCTCTATATGCTCTTGTACTGTGTCACTTGTTACTATTATATCATCTATGTATGCGTTGATGCCATCCTACATCCTGTGCGTTTTGTTATTCAGGACTTTTGTTATATATCTTTGGAACATCGCTGGTGTGTTACATAGTCCGAACGCCATGTAGATCCACTCATACAGCCCGTATGGTGTTATGAATGCTGTCTTCTTGATATCGTCTTCCTCCATCCGCACTTGCCAATAAGCCTTGCACAAGTCTAATGTCGTAAAGTATTTGTGTTTGCTTGCTTCATATAACATGTCCTCTATCCTTGGTAGGGGGTAGGAATCCTTCTTCGTCACTTCATTCAACTTCTGAAAATCTATGCATAGCTGGTATTTTTCTCCCTGCTTCACAAACACCATTGGTGCTGCATAAGGACTCTCACTCAGTTGTATAATTTTATTGTCTATCAGTTCTTCAAGTATTTGATTGTATTTGTCTTTCATTTGTTTGGGCAATCTTCTACAGGGGAGTTTTATTGGCTTGTTGGTAGTTGTCACTATCTTATGTTTCTCCCCTATTGCCTGCCCCACACTTATCTCTCTGTAGTTGAATATTCGCTTATGTTGTCTTAGCATATTTCTTAGCAGTTGTATCTCCTCTTTGTTCAGGTGTTGGTAATCTTTACTCTCAATGTCCGGGATCTTGTATTCATCATCAGTTGCTTTCATCCCAGTGCCCTTGAATCAGCCTTTGGGAGTACTCGCGACTTGGATGGTGTTTGTCCACTCGCCCTCGAGTAGGCCATGTGGAGTACTTTGCGCTTCCACTTGTAAGTCCTCGAATCGACCATACAAGTCGTCAGCTCCATCCTCGTCCTCCAATGCTTTCCAAATCAGCCTGATGTTGATTTTACATATTTTCCGAATATCCTGATGTGTGATTTCCTTTGATTTACATTCCGATTCATTGGGTTTAGAATTGGAATCTTACCCTTTCCTTTCTTTACTGCACATACACTTGACGGTATTGACACTCTTTTTGTGTTTATCCCTTTGTTCTCATAGATCATCACATCGGCTGTGATCGCTTCCTCTGTTTAGATCTCATACATTTTCCATTGGTGTGGCTGTAGATGTATGTCTTCCTGTAATTCAAACGTGATTTTTTTCTCTCTGCCCTGTTCTTCTTCAATCTCAATCTCTTCCTCTTTAACTTTGATTGTTCTATCCGCATAATTGATAACACATTTGTTTTTTATGAGGAAGTCATCTCCCAAAATAATCTCATATGGTAGCATATTATTGTGTGTATCCACCACTACCAGTGATTGTTCAAACATAGTGTTCGCCACTCTTAGCTGCACCGCTTCCAATATTCCTTTGGTATCAATGTATTCGCCAGATGCGTTTATAAGCCTTTTGTTACACTTGGTGAGATCCTCTCTCAAGAACCCTAACTTTGTTGCGCAGTCATCTGTAATTATCAAGGTTGCCACTCCCGTATCAATGGTTGCTTTTATCATTATCCCATTAACCGATATTGTCATTGTGTTCACTGTATCCATGTTCGCCATAATCATCACTGCTGCGCGGTTTTTAGGAGTCGGCGCTCCACTTAGTTTTCCGATTCCTCTTCAGTTTGGGGTTCCTCATTTGTTTCTCCCTCCGATTCTATCAAATCTTCTTCTTTGAAGTACCCTTGTTCTTCTCCAATCATGTTTATTTGTTTGTGGCACTCGTCTCTCTTGTGTCCTTTCTTTCCACAATTATAACATTTGATGTCTTTCTCACGAACCTTCTTTGTTTTTCCATCTCTGGTTTTTATTCTTATCGTCTTTTCTTGTTTGTTGGTCTTGTACGTTTTCATTGTGTTTTTCAGCTTGAGGTTGTTCCTCCAGGTTGGCGTTTCTCTATGCCAAGCTGCCTTTTTGTTTATTCTCGCGTTGTTTTCAATTGTTGCTTGTATATCCACTGCTTTTCTGATCATCTTTTCCAATTTGTCATCTACATCGCACTTAATTTCAAATTGTGCTCTTATATTATCGGGCATCCCCTTGCAAATATGCGAAAAGAGATCATATTTGGAATATTGGTTCTCCCTTGAGCTGAGTGTGACCAGCCTCTTGACTTGTTGTATATAATTGCGGATGTCATCTGTCTTCTTCATCTTCATTCCATTTAAAATTATTCAGTATTGGTTCT
>CABFPE010000011.1:104195-116001 GCA_900660155.1 Hofstenia miamia | reverse complement strand
AGAAAACAGCATTACTAACACCATACAGGCTACATGAGTGGATATATATGGCGTTCAGACTATGCAATGCACCAGCAACAGAGATAAATAACAAAGACTACCCACATCTAGAAGAACTTGAGATAATGCAACTAAGGAAGTTGTTAGAAAAACATAACATATATTCAACTATGGAGAAATAAGCACAGGGCAGGCAATGGGCGAGAAACATAGAACATTCACAACAACAGACAAACCAATCAAGCTGCCAGTCAGAAGGGTGCCTGAATAGATGAAGGATGAATATAATCACATACTGGAAGAGCTAATTGACTATAAAATTATTCGGCCAAGTGAGAGCCTATTCGCAGCACCAACCATGTTAATAAAACAGGGAGACAAGTATTGTTTATGCATTGATTTTCGCAAGTTGAACAAAGTGACGAAAAAGGACTCATATCCCCTACTGCGTATAGAGGACATGCTCTATGAAGCCAGCAAACACAAATACTTTGCAACATTAGATTTATGCAAGGCCTAGTGGCAAGTAAAGATGGAATAGGAAGACATTGAGAAGACAGCATTTATAACTCCATATGGGCGATATGAATGGATATATATGGCGTTTGGACTCTGTAACACACCAGCAACTTTTCAGAGGTACATCACGAAGGTACTAAAAAATAAGACACATAGAATGGAGGAAGGGGTCAAAGCCTATATAGATGACATCATAATAACAAGCAATACAATCCAAGAGCATCTGGAGAAATAAGAAAGAACATTGACAATTTTGGAAAATGCAGGACTTCATATCAATGGAAATAAGTGTGACATTCTCAAAGAAAAAATAGTGTTCCTCAGAAGAATGATAGAAAAGGGAAGAATATGTATGAAGGATAACGCCAGAGAAATGATCTGAAAAATAGAAAAACCAAATAACAAAAAAGACATTCAGAGGATTATGGGATTCTTCCACTATTATGGAACTTTGATTCATAATATAGCTGGCAAGACAGCAAAGATGACTAAATTGATGAGAAAATCATTGCAATTTGTGTGGACTTGGCATCAGCAGGAGGAACTGGACAATATCAAAGAAGAACTGGCAAAATTACTCTCTCTTAACATACACGACTACAATGAACAAATCATATTAGATTGTGACGCGAGCAAAGTAGCAATTGGCGCAACATTTGGACAAATGAAAAACGGAAAAGAAGTATCCATTCAGTTTTTTAGCCGCAAACTGAGGGCAAGTGAAGAAAACTACGGCTCTCCTGTAATATCCTTTACCAGGCATTATCACTGCTTATCTACTGTTAATATATAACATTAGTCATGTTATTGCGGGTAAGGATTTACTTGTTACATACTGCTTGAATTGTTGCTTCCATTAACTTATGTAACATGGAATTAACCATATGCTATTTAGGTGACAAAGCCATGTGGAAACCTCTGTGTCTGACGTTAATTCTATTGTTTTTGTTTGTCTGTAGAGGTCAATTGTGATGCATGGATCTACCATAATTCTGTAGATTTGTGCCCAGTAGTCTATCTGTAGATCAAATCGTATCAACTCTGAGATTGTTGTGGTTTTTGATGTTCTCTCCCATGGGAAGATGTTTTCGGCTTGCATGCATGCTTCTCTTAAGTGCTCAGGGATGTCTTCATTTGTTGATATTTTGATTAAATCTACTCTGACATTTTGTACTCTCGCCATTCTTGTTGTTCCATCTATTTTCTTTTCCAAGTTTTTTGTATATTCTTTCTGTTTTAGTACATGTATGATCGTAAGATTCTCTTCATCAATGTTTATTTCTGGTATCTCAGCTATCTTGTCTTAATACGCCATTATGGATTGTGTTGTGTCCCATGTAAATTCATCGTCAAATATGATGTGCAGTGTGCTTTGCATGTACGGTCTTTCTAATGTTTCATTCATATCCTGAGGGTAACTTTTAATCACATTCACCTTTGGTCTATTGTTTGCATCAAGCACTATCAGTAAATTCTTCCCTTCAGTTCTCACGACTTTCCCTATGTGTGCTTTCATTTCTGGGGATAACTTTGCAAATGCATTGAAACACATCTTTGATGTTCCCATAAAGTAAGGATGTAGGGTTTCTCCATCAATTTTAGACATCCGTTTTTCTCTTTCTTTTGTTTGTACAGTTCTCTCTGAAGTAGTTTCCAAGGAGGCATGTAGCTGAGACATCCTTAATGGTAGTTTCCTGGTGCTTGGCTCATAGTCCAAAGGCTGTGAATTGGTGCTAATAGTTTCTACTGATTCGCCCTTGAATTGGCTTGCAGTTACTCCTATTGGCACTTGACCAGTTGTGGTTCTGATTGGGATAACGTCAGCATTGAATCAGTTCTGAATCTCAATGGTTCTTCCACTACTTACACCTTCCCCTGCAACTCCTTGTGTCTCACCGCCCTTGAATCAGCGTCTTGGACTTTGGGANCTGGGGCAGCACTCTTGGGCTCAAGTCATCGTCTCTGAAGTCCGCTGTATATTCATCGTCGAATTATTCTTTGTGTAGGCTGTCTAAATCATACATATTGTATATAATTTCATTGCTGTTAATTCAGCATATTTTGAATTTGGCATTCTCATCTATCTTTGTCTCTTCAATGTCTGCTGTTGTTCTCTTCAAGTTTTAAAAATGTAATAGTCTATTATTGTCTAACATATATTCATTGTTTGGTAGTGTTTATGATATCGTGTGTGGGCTGGACCATACTGTTTTCAACTTCTGGACTTGGTTTGTGTCTGTGAGTTTAATTGGTGTGAATGTGTAAACTTTATCTCCTACTTCGTGTGTGTGACCGTAGATTTTTTTATTGTAATTGCATTGTTGTTTCACTGCTGATTTTTTTATATTGTGACACATTGTTTCGTGGATCCCCATAATTTGGTCTTTCAGTTGTTGTACATACGTGTTGTCCAGCCTTCTGATGTAGTTGGTGTATTGCATTGAAAGCTGGGTCGCCACTTCTCTTCCAAACATTGCCTTGAATGGTGAGACTCCAGTCATTGCGTGCACCAAGGTGTTATAACCTCTCCCCATCTGCTTCCTCCTATTCTCGTTGTTGTTACTCTGATTAGCTTAATTAGTGTTCAATTGAGTTGCTCCGCTGCTCCATTGGCCTGTGGATGATATGCAGTTTTTTGTTTGCTTGTGATTTCCAGGATTGTTTGCTTGTGATTTCCAGGAGCTTCGCCATTTCCTTGAAAAGACTGCTCTCAAATCTGGGCCCCTTATTTGTTATGATCATTTCCATTGGTCCTAGTCGCAGTATCCATTCATTTAAGACTATCTCTGCTGTGGTTTCCACCGTGGTATTCTGCATTGGTACCATCCTTGCATACTTGGTAAAATTGTCCACCATCACCAGCAAATATTGATAGCATTCTGCGTCCTTCAATAGCATTTCCAGGTCTATGTGGACTATTTCATTGGGTTAAGTCACAATAATTTTCTCTAACAGCACTCTTTGTGTTGGAAATTGTTGTTTATTATTGAGGAGGCATGTCGTGCATTTATAAATGATGTCCTTGATTACCTTCCTTACTGCCGTCATTATGAATCTTGCATTGAACATCTTTTCCGTCTGTGTAATTCCCAAATGACCTTTCTCATGTATATTCCATATTAGTTCTCTCTTAAAATAATCGGGGAATCACAATCCAGTTATTACCAGCTTCAATGTATAATAGACCATTACTGTTGATTTTCCATTTATAGCATTCATAGTAACCTACTGTTATTTTGGATAATGTTGTCCGGGGTTGCCTGATTTTCTTTATGATTTCACCAAGGATTATGTCATCTCTTTGTTTGTCTATTATCTCTTGATCAGATATCTCTTCCCTCATCAGCATCGGTAGTACTGCTTGACCTTTCTTGTCCACATTTATCTCTGGTAGTCCTTCATACTCGGTATGTGGCAGGAACTGAAATTGTTTCCTCTCTCCATCTGTTTTTGCTGCATCTTTCTGGTATTCAGGCAATGATGTACAAAAATCCGCGTTGTTATGCAATGTGCCTTTCCTATGTTTGATGGTAAATGTGAACTCATTTAGGTATTCAATCCACTGTGACACTATTCTGGACTTATCCCTGGAGAACTTCTTTATACAGACCAATCCGCTATTGCCTGTTCATACTCTAAATTCTCTACCAATGAGGAAGTGTCGAAATTTCTTAATGCTCTCAATCAATGTGAGCATCAGTAGAGCCGTAGTTTTCTTTGATTGCCCTCAGTTTGCGGCTAAAAAACTGAATGGGAACATCTTTCCCGTATTTTATCTGACCAAGCATTGCTCTGATTGCCACCTTGCTCACGTCGCAATCTAATATAAATTTTTCATTGTAATCTGGTGTGTTGAGGGAGGGTAATTTTGCCATTTCTTCTTTGAGGTTGTCCAGTTCCTCCTGCTCCTGCCAAGTACATACGAATGGCACTGATTTCCTCATTAACTTGGTCATCTTTGCTGTCTTACCAGCTATATTCAGAATAAAAGTTCCATAATAGTTGAAGAATCCCATAATTCTGTGTATGTCTTTTTGGTTGTTCAGTTTCTTTTTTTTTCAGATCATTCCTCTAGCATTGTCCTTTATGCATATTCTTCCCGTTTCTATTGTTCTTCAGAGAAACACTATTTTCTCTTTTAGAATGTCACACTTATTCCCATTAATGCGAAGTCCCGCATTTTCTAATATTGTTAGTGTTCTTTCCAATTTTTCTAGATGTTCTTGAACTGTGTCACTTGTGACTATGATGTTATCTATATAGGCGTTGACTCCTTCCTCTATTCTATGTGTTTTATTTTTAGTACCTTTGTTATGTACCTCTGAAAGGTTGCTGGTGCGTTGCAGAGTCCAAACGCCATATATATCCATTCATATAGCCTGTATGGAGTTATACATGCTGTATTCTCAATGTCGTCTTCTTCCATCTTTACTTGCCAGTAGGCCTTGCATAAATCCAGTGTCATAAAGTATTTGTGTTTACTGGCTTCATAGAGCATATCTTCTATTTGTGGTAAGGGGTATGAGTCCTTCTTTGTCACCTCATTCAACTTGCGAAAATCAATGCATAAGTGATACTTGTTTCCCTGTTCACAAACATGGTTGGTGCTGCATATGGGCTCTTGCTTGGCCGAATAATTTTGTTATTGATTAATTCCTCCAGTATGTGATTATATTCATCTTTCAGCTGTTCAGGCACCCTTCTGACTGGTAGCTTGATTGGTTTGTCTGTTGTTGTGACAATTTTATGCTTTTTGCCTACTGCCTGTCCTACACTTATTTCTCCGTAGTTGACTATACATTTGTGTTTTTCTAACAGTGTCCTTAGTTGTGTGATCTCCCGTTCTTCTAGATGTTGGTATTTCTGGTGTTCTGTATGTATCTTCTTCTTCTGCTTTCGTCCCAATGCCCTTGAATCAGTTTTTGGGAGTACTTGCAACTTTGATGGTGTTCATCCACTTACCCTTGAGTCGGCCATGTGGAGTACTATCCACTTTCCTTTGCAAGTCCTTGAATCGACCATGCAAATTACTCGCTCCATCGTCGTCTTTGATTGCCTTCCAAATGAGTCTGATGTTAGTTTTGATGTACTTCCCATATATCCTTATTTGAGATCTTTTCAGATTGACATTCCTGTTCGTAGCATTGAGGATTGGTATTCTTCCCTTTCCATGTTTTATCATACAGACACTAGACGGCATTGATATGTGCTTAGTGTTAATGCCTTTGTTGTCGTACAGCATTATATCAGCTGTTATAGTGTCCTCCGTCTTGATTGTGTGCATTTTCCATTGATGTGGCTATAGGTGGATGTCTTCTTGCAGTTGAAATGTAATTGTTTTCTGCTTCTCTTGTTCTTCCTTGATCTCCATCTCTTCTTCTTTTACCTTTATTGTTCTATTAGCATAATTAATAACACATCCATTTTTTGTCAAGAAGTCATTGCCTAATATAACTTTGTATGGCAGCAAATTATTGTGTGTATCCACCACTACCAAAGGTTGTTTGAATGTTGTATTTGCGATCCTCATTTGTACTATGTTTATCATTCCTTTCATATTGATATAATCCCCTGATGCATTGATTAGTCTCTTATTGCAACTATTCAAGTCTTCCCATTTGAATCCCAGCTTCATGTCACATTCATTGGTAATTATGGATGTAGCTGCTTCAGTGTTGATTGTTGCTTTCGTCATTACTCCATTAATAGCTATTGTTATCATATTCATCATGTCAAGGTTTGTCAGGATCATTATCGATGCACGGTTGTCATGAGTTGGCACTCTGCTTAGTTTTCCAACTCCTTGTCGGTTGGCAATGCATCATCAATTTCATCTTCTGTTTGTAATACATCCTATTCATTGTAATAAGCCTCTTTGTCTCCTATTACGTTTATTTGTTTTGGGCAGTCTGGTTTTTTATGTCCTTTCTGTCTGCAACCATAACATTTGACGTCTTTCTCTTTTACTTTCCTAGTCTTACCATCTTTTCCTTTCACCTTTATTATCTTTTCTTGCTTCGCCTCTGTATAAGCTTTGTTGGCAGTACGTGGTTTGAAATTTGAATCAACAGATACTTCTTTTTCTATGCCATGCAGCTTTCTCATATATCCGGGCGTTGTTTTCAATGGTTGCTTGTATGTCGACCGCCTTTCTAATCATTCTCTCCAGCTTATCGTCAACATTGCATTTGATTTCGAACTGTGTTCTGATGCTTTCGGGCATCCCCTTGCAAATATGCGAGAACAAATCATATTTTGAGTATCTGTTTTCTCTTGAACTGAGCATTGACAATCATTCAACTTGCATGTAGTTTTGAATGTCGTTGGTTTTCTTCATTTTCGTCATGTTTAGAATGATTTGGTATTGATTTTTGAAACTCTCATTCTCATAGTAGTTCATAAAATCTCCAATTAGTAGCTGATAATTTCTTTTCGTTTCTGCGTCCAAAAGTAGGTAGTGCTGAGAAGCTGCCCCTGTTAGGTATAGTGGGAGTCTCGCCGCTGCTGCCTGTTTGCTCACCTTTTATTCTGCCATCGTCAATTCAAACATTTGTAGCCATTCAGTGAATGTGGGATTGTAACCATCTACCCTTCCATTGAATTTGGGTAGTGTTGCTTTGCAGGGTATCATGTGTCTGGCAGTCAATTGTGGTAAGATTGAGTCCTCATATTTGGGTTTCTTGTGGTTCCTTTATGGCATCCTCTTTGTGCAGCTGAGTGGTCATTGCTTTTGTGATTTTGTTTATGAATTTCTGTTTCTTGAAATCTGAATCTTCATCTGATTCTTCATATGTTACCTCTTTGAGGGTCAGTATAGGTGGTGCTTGCAATTCACTTTCTTTCCTAGAATGAAATTCTATTTCATGGGTTTGCATGCTGCTCCTATTTTCCTCTTCTGTTAGTTGTAACAGTCTTAGTTTGTCTTTTAACTGTTCTAGTTCTCCCGCCTGTAGGTTGTTGTCCTCGATTAGTTGTCTGTTTGTTCTCTCCAACTCTTGGTTTCTCTCTTGCCATTGTTGGTTTTGCTCTAGAAACCTTTTATTGGACTCCAATAGTTGGTGGGTAAGGGTTTTGATCTCATTTTGGAATAATTGGCTTTGTTCCTCTAGCTGCATTTCCATATTTAATCTGATCTCAGTCAATATCATTTTGCTTTGTTGTTCCATCTCTTTGACTTTCTTTGTCAATTGTTCTATTTGGTTTTTCAAGAGTTCTTCATTTTCCTGGCTTTTCCATAGCATGATCATTATATCCAGCAGGTTTGAATCTGGGGGGTTCATTTCTGGGGGTGAACTAAGAGATTGTAGTTCTGTATCTGTGGCTGAGTTTTCACCAAAGTATGGTGATGATCATATAGTTCTGGGAGTTACTCCCTTAATTGCAGCTTTCTTCATGCTTCCTTTTTTTCCTTTTGTCATATTTTCTTTCTGGTTCATAGTGGTCTTTCATCTTCTTGTTCACGATTCCAGGATCCTAGCAAAGTGCTTTTGTTCAGTTTTGGGTATCTCTCTCCATTAACTGATTGTTAGTTCATGTAACTGTCTGCTGCTTTTTCTACTTTCACTTGTAGCTTTTGTTGTCATATGTGGGTAGTTTCACTGAATGTTTCTTTACTAGAATTGCTGTTCTTGGCTGTCACAGTCGCCATGTAATATCCTCTACCAGGCATTATCACTGTTTATCTACTGTTACTGTATAATGTTAGTTGTGTTATTGTGGGTAAGGATTTACTTGCTACATACTGCTTGACTTGTTGCTTCTGATAACTTATGTAAACTGGAATTAATCATTCACTATTTAGGTGATGAAGCCATGTGGTAATCTCTGTAGTGATCTTTTAATGGGCATCTCCCCAAAGTGGATCTCCACGTCCAGTTCCACCATTCCATCCATTGGTTGAGTGCCACTTCACAGCTCAATTGATACAGTTTATGTGTACCCTATTTTAACTCAGTGCTTACTCAAGACACGACACAATTTGACTTAGACTCTATTTTGTGAAAGTGTTCTATCTATTCACAACCTGACTTGTTACTAGTTTCCTCTTCGCACAAAGTGCCAACACACTACAAGAGATCAACAAGATATGGAAGGACCTTAAAGCTGATAAAGTCCAGAAACTGTCTTAGAGATAAAGAGCCCATCAGCCGAGTATCACCCATCAGTGGAGCGAATCTTAAGAGAAATTTGCTGCTCTTATGCAACTCAGGACAGGAGGAATTACAAGGAATGGCTATTTTTGGAGCGCAACATTCCAGAATTCCTAGCTAGAGGAGCCATCTGGGTCTTAGCCATCTTTTTAACAAAGACTCCCACCATTGTGCTGCCAATGGATGCCAACACAAGGATTAACTTAGCCAAGAAGTCACTGCATGAAATCGCAGTTTGCCCACTACTGTGGAGAGCTAAGAACTGGCTACTCCACCACTGTCCACTACCATCATCATCTGGCAAATCAAAATGACCAATGGAGCAATTTGAAAAATATTACGCCTGACTGGTGGGGGTGAGTAGCATAACAGGGAAGATGTTGATTATGACAATCAGTCAACATCTAGGGATCTGTCCATCAGATATCAACATTTTTTCAGACACTCTGAAGAAGTTTATGTGGGGCACAACTGCCGACACCAAGTTTGCAAACCTCAGCTTACAGGATGATCCGCTATGTACCCAAAGAATGATTGAGCGTCTCCCAGCATCTACTGCCTGGTTCTGAGAAGTGCTGAAGGCTAGTGGTATGACGAAAAGTCCAAAGTCCTTTTGAACTGGTCACATCAAATGCGCAAGCAAATTGATTGCATAAACCTTGAGAAATTCGGACACCCCCGTAACATCCAAAACCCACGCCACAGTGGTCCATCACCAAGGAGGAGTGCATCCTCACTATCAAACACTGCCCAGAGGAATTCGCAGAAGATCTGGCTACTCAAGAGTGCCTGCTTGTAGAACAAAAGACACCCTAAGCATGATGAAGTGGTGCCTAATGGAGATGTTTTTGAAAGAAGAGCTCGTGCTTCTGCTATCACCAGGGCGATGCGTAGCTCTGGATGTGGAATGCACCACAGCTCAACTGAAGATTCCCAATGCCCAGATCGACAAACTATGTTCTCATGGCCTGAGAGAGGGAAGTTTTGGGACACTCTTACAGAGGCAAGCATAAACTACTCCGTCACCATTGGCACAGCTTGTTTTGAAGAGAGCTTGGCTTTAAGAACCTCGAGAAAAATGTTGAAAAGCACAACCTACTGTGCATACCACCACTGTGCATCGAAATGCCTCTCATCCTGCCAAAATGGAAGGTGAAGAAAGGAAAGAAGAAGGTCGCGGCCCACCTCCCTGACAGACTGAACTTCCTCTGCTCAGCAAAAGACGTGAAATGCCTCAGCCAAACTGGTGAATACAAAGCAGTTTGCGACCAGCTCATCAACAGTGATAATTGAGAGTGGGTATTCTTAGATGGAAAACTAACCATCCGTGATATTTTCGTCAAGGGACTCCCCATCCACGAACATTTGGAAAAGATCCATGGCAAAAGTGCGGAGTTGAACCCTCAAGTCCTGGTACTCTTTTAAGCTGTGGGTGACTTATTATGGACTAACAACGTCACCAAACACATTGAAATTATAGCCATGTTGCAAGCTGATGTGTCCGATCCTGAGGAGATGACCCTCCAACAAGTTCAGGAGTACTGCTCCTTGTTCATTGACTATGTCACCTGGATGGGGTTGTTACAAGAAGTCTTCGAACATTTCTACCCTGAGACTACAATCAACACCAAGGACGCTCATACATCAGACACTGACGCATTGATGACGCTACTGGTGGCAATAAAAGGCCGAAGTTGCCCTATGAGTGCTAGGCTCCCTACAGAATGATTTTTCCAACTCCGAGACGAAGTAGTTACCCAGCGAAAGGTCCTAATGCAATTAACGCAAACTCCACAGTATGCCAAGCTCCAGAACTGGGATGAACCCTTTGCCACTGAATTATTCAAAGTGACTCAGGCTGTTGTGTCTGAGCAAGGGGGGCTTGTAGAGTCACTCACATTCAAATATTTCTCTGGAATTTTATTAATTTCTAATTTGTAGTTTCGTATTTCCTACATCATCCTTGACATCACCTCATAATTTCGAGGTTCAGTTTCATTGCAGTTACTTTGTCCCCTTAATGATATATAACGCGTTGTTTTGCTTGCTCACTTGAATTTGCAAGGGAATGATCGCGTGATTTGAATTTGTAAACAATTAGCAGGTAATGATTAACATTTTGTATAAATAGCAAAGAAAACTAGAATCAAGTTTTGCTTAAACTGAAACGTATTCATTTTCTCCAATGTTTACCTTTCATTTGATTATTCAAATTACCCTTAACATAATGATTGCTNTTCTGTAGGCTGCGCGTATTTGCCACATCCTTATAGAAGAAGCTAATGTTCTCTATTACTTCCTGTTCTGATATTTCGCCAGGATCGTTTTTTCCAATTCACATCATAGTTACGATCTCCACTCGTTTCGTTACGTTGTAGTAATGATAATTTTGCTCCCACAAATCAGTCCATACTATGTCATTAACTCCTGAAAACCACATAACTGCTCGCAGTTGTCGTTTTTCTATTTCTCTCCTCAACTCTTGGAGTTGGATGTGTATCGCTTCCCCTTCTGTATATAATTGATCTGGGGTAATGCTTCCTTCGATATAAATGCGTTCTTTATTGTCATTATCTAGTAATATCTTTTTCATCTTCTTATAGTCCTCCTGTTGTATCATTTCTATGGCTTTGCTCTGAGAATTTAGGTATGATTTATATTCGTGTAGAAATGTTTTCGCTGGTCGAACCTCTTTCAGGAGTCTTTTTCTTGGCAGTACCATGGGTATTGCTATTGTTTTTTGTGGCGTAAACAGTAAGATCTTTGTATCGACTAATCTTTCAATTTCATCATAGGTGCAGGTTGTATTTGATGCTGTTGCTAAACCAATGGTGGCGGGGTAGTTCATTTTTGCTTCTGGGATTGCCTCCCAAAATGATTGTGTTAATCCCTGTTTGCTTAACTTTATTCTTATGCGTTCCTGTATATCAATCTTCGATGTAATGCATTCGACATCAAGTGCAATTTGGTTGAATGGCTTTAATAGTTCCTCTAACTCTGTGCGCGTGAATGCTTCTGTGAACATTAACTTCATCATTGCGACCGTTTGTTGTTCTCTTATCCTCTGGTAGTTTCTTTCTGTTAACTCCTTTCTTTCCTTTGTAACTTTTATTTCTACCAGGAACCATTCGTCATCC
>CABFPE010000011.1:53853-73026 GCA_900660155.1 Hofstenia miamia | reverse complement strand
CTATATATATATATATATATATATATATATATTAAGGCTTGAGAATGCATCAATTAATTGAATTGAAATCGATGTGGATGTTAATAATCAAATCCAATCAACTGTCAATTCACAATCACCTAAATTCGATGGATTATTATTTGTTTACTAATGATTTTACAAAAAAATGAATCAACCAATCATGAACAAATTCATTGACAGACCTTGCAAAAGGGGAAAGGGCCAAATGAGTTTTCCAGCAAAACATTTGCAAGTTTGGATTTGATAAGAAAAATGTGAATTTTGTGAATATTTAGTACTTCTGTATGGTGAAAAAATACTAAAATACTGTTAGAATTGTCAGTAATGAAGTATAGAAGATAATATGTAACACATATGGAAGCTATTACACAAATGACAAAGAGAAAATGTATACAAATATGCAAAGTTGCAACAAAGAATTAGCTGCTGAACTGGTTGAAAAAGCTCAGAAATTGCTTTTATGGCCACACTTAAATTATTACTCAAAACTTAATGTAAGCAAGAGGGGAGAGCATAATGCCATTCAATGAACAATTGGGGTCTATGTATTTAATTTTGTACTTATTAAAAGACTAAAGAATGATCTTAAAATTTGACAGTCTCAATTATGCAATAGGGCTTCAATTGTGGTAACCAAGGAAACCAGTAGAGACTAATATCAAAAGTTACTTGGTTACTCCAATAATATTATAATATTAATGGTAAACATATATGACTATTTCATGTATATCATAGTTTTACGTTTTGTAGTGTTAAGGGATTTACTTGATTTATTTTGATTTACTTGTAAATTACATAATTTCAAGATTAATCATTAGAACAAGTGCTGTTATTGATTGTCCCCTTAGTTTAAATTTAACATTGCTTGAATTATACTTTTCAAATTTGAGAGGGAATTGGAATGTAAACAAGCTACAGGAAATGATCATGATGCTATGAATTAATAAGTAGTTTTACATATACAATGTTACAATTAGAATCAATTTAGTTTAGCATAATGCTAGTGTTATTTTGATTGTTATCAATTGTGGTTTTAAGTATATTTTTCATTATGCTTATAATTAACTAGTCTCTAATGATGATTTTGGAATCATAACAAAATGAGAGGTGACTAATAGATCCTTGATTTGATCATCCTGAAATGTGTTCACATTAGCATAAGTGAATGTATACAGCTAGTTTATAAAACTTGTTCTTTGCAACTCAATTAAACGCAGGTACACTCTGTTTAAGTCATGCCTGTTGGCTTGCATGGATGCATTAAAATTACATGTTATTATATATTAATTAAATATGGGTCTAGGGGCAATAAACTTTATTGAGCTAGATAGTATAAACTGAGGCACAAAGGGCAGTGGCGTATGCAGAAGGGGTTTATAAAAATGATTTTGACTTGATACATCAAACAATTTTCAGGTAAAACAATGAAAAATGTAAAATCTAAGGTCGTAAAATGCATTTTTAGGGTCTCTTTTCTCAATGTCATGACTAAAATGTCCCCCATCAGAAAATCCTGGGTACGCCACTGACATAGGGCAGCACCATTTAGTATTAGTAAATAATGAATCTTTGGCGTGATGCTGTGTGGAATTATTTAACTCAACTATTTTTTTAACCTAAAAAGTATCTAGTAATGTTCAACTACTGATTGTTTGTTTTGTTGGGATCCGAGATCTATTAGGTTTGTTCCAGATTTTCTAAAGCTATGTAGCACCCTAAATTTGTTGTCAAAATACTGGATTTAATGTTGACCCAAATCAATCTTGCAATTGTGCATTAGGCCAAGTGGTTCTTCATATCATATACCATTTTCAATGTACATGTACTTTTCAATGAGTGAAAAAGTGGTTTTTATAAAGAGAAACAAAGGCACAAGCAACCATTTCATACAATTGGGGAATTATTCAAAATGATTCACCATATGGAGTTAAGATTGTATTCAGACTGATGTAAAAGGTGTTTCTTTGATAGCGTATACTTCTACAATAAAAAGAATTGTAATTCTTTGATAAGCTGTAAGCAAACACTTAAGATTACTATACAATTAGGCGAGTATCTCACTCAAGCTGCCACTATCATATAGGCATATAATCAAAAAGTATATACTACAAATTTTTCGAAATTTGTTTAGATAAACATTAATAATAATACTCGCAATCATACTAATATAAGCTTAATAAGAATTTCTGTAATTGTAACAGCTGGTTAATTTCTTGCTAGGTAGTCATACCTAATTAACGTTTGAATAAAAAATTTCCAAAAGAACTTCGCTAATTACATACAAATTAATTAATAATTGCTTTAGTAATTTAGTTCTGAAAATACAAGAAATGTTCTTTAATTGCGGGAATATTCTAATATTTTATCTACATTTCAAATAAGATAAGTTTTTGATAATGAACCTTCTTAATGTTTCTCAGATAGTAATGTTTAGTATCTATGCAAGCTTTTGCATAAGCATACTAAGTTTAAAGGTTAATGCTACTTACAAATACAAAGGTACTAAAATTCCTAAAGACTGTATTGAAACATTTGAAAACAATCATCTTCTTCATATAGACAAACTCCCTGCCTTTGAAGATATTAGCAAAATCAAACCAGCATATGAATGTGCAGTGAAATTTTCTCAAGAAAATTTTGACCGAGGTAAAGAAATTTCTTCGGAAATTGAAAAGAAGAAATTTTATGAAGTAATTAGAGCCCCATTGAATTATGTTAAAAACATAATAAGCGTCCTATATAATAATAACTACACTCAGAGAATTAAACAAATGGAAAACAGCCTAAATCATGAAGGGAATGTCAATGAAGAATTAATGACAGAATATCATAAACTGCTTGAAAGATATAACTATAATGTGCTGAAATCGAAAAAAAGTCTAAATTTAAAGATTGATAAAAATGACTTTGACCTCAGCACCGAATTTCCTGAAAACTATAGGAACATTTGGAGTTATTATGCAAATAGATTTCAAATGGAAAGCTCAGGAGGTGAAGGCCCTTGGATTGTGCCATACCATGATTTACTCTATGTGAGCGAGCATACTACAAATAATAGACTAATAAACATAATTGCTAAACAACATGCAAAGGCAGGCCACATGAAAGGATATTGTGACAATGAGCCGGTTATAGAAGCTTTGCGAAAGTTATATAGACAACACGCAAGAAAAAGTAACTTTGGAAATATTATAGAGCAAAAATTGAGTAATGGCATAATTAAAAGTTACAAGAAAGTGAACGATTTTCTACATAAAGTTGAAAGAAGATTAGGAATAAAGCAGCACGAGGAGATAATCCCAAATGATGATGTCATTAAAGCAAATGAAGTTCTATATGGACATACTTTTTTCCCACACAACCACGTGATAAATGAACTCTTTGATTTGATTAAAAAAATGTTTAAACTTGAAATTAAAGAGTATAAACTTCCTTTTCAAAAATACAATGATACGTTGAAGTTGTACGAAGTTTATGATGAAAACGAAAAAATAGGACGTTTTTATGTTGATTATTTTGAAAGACCAGGGCAAAAGCTGAAACCAACTGCTTATACTGTTCTTCTAATGCAGCGTATAACGCATCTTAATAACATTCCTCTTATATTTATATCTTTACAAGCTAAGTCAAAAGAATACTTTAGCTTATTTGAAATTAGAGAATTGTATCATGAAATGGGTCACTGTCTTCAATTGATTTTTGCAGATTCTAACAACATTTCCCCTGTTAGTGATACAACTGAATTTCCTAGCATGTTCATGGAACATTTTGCGAAACAAACAAACACAATTGCAGATCTATTTGCAGAAGATCGAAAGCTAAGTCGAAGAGCAATTAATCACATTCAAATTGGAATGAAAAATTTGCATAGATTATTTCTTATTTCAAAAATTCACGGCTATTTAATAGAACTTAACATGTTTTATTGGCACCAAGAAATAACATGTGATGAGGTTATAAGGAATGTACGAGAGAAAATTTACTTTAGTGAACTTCAGGATGCAACATATAGCAGTAGTATTCCTGATTTTATTTATGAAGGAATAAACTATGGTTACCTACTATCTGAAATAATGGCAATTCAAGCCTATAATCACTTAAATAGTGTACCTACTAAAGTTGAAGAGAGAGCTCTTGAGTTTCGTAAACTTATATTTGAAATGAAAGATGTTGATACTGTTGCAGAAGGATTTTGGAAATTTGTAAAAAGAAGGGAAATTAACATTGAGCATTTCTACAAATTCTATGGTATATCCAGTGATAAGGAACTAATTGATATTTAATATGTTTGTTAAATTTTTATTTTGAAAGTGTGGTGTTGTTTTAAGTATTATTTTGAATTCTAAAATTTCTCTATATGCTTGAATACATTTTGTGCATTTTACATATTACATATTATATTCCTGATCTTTTTTGATAACTTGGGAAGATTTTCAAAAAATTTATTCTCAACTTCAATTTTCATTAGAAAACATGCTTTACATCAAAACCTATTAATCTATAAAACCCTCTAAGCTGATTTATTGCTGACTAAGCCTTCTTGTTTCTCAATGCACTTTCATGAATGCACTGGGACTTAATTACTTGGCCGTAGTGTGCCACTCGTGGCCTTTGGTAGCATGTTTTCACCAGATCGATCTGGCCATTTTCAAGAACAGACTGCAGTTTGATTTCATGGGAGTGCGCGACCATGCTGAGATAATTGAGCTTTGCATGCTTAATTTCAGACTGGTGATTTTCCGCTTTGAAATACAGCTCGATAGGGCATTTGAGTAAACTTGTGAATGAAAATAAGCCAATGAAATATCAGAATGAAATTTGGATTGCTCTCATGGAAACATATGATCATTTTGAAATATTCTAACCAATGAAATAGCGCAACAAATTTCAGAGTGCTCTCATGAAATCACAAACATTATTGCTGTGGTAACAGGGTAGAATTTCAGCCTTAGCATACTCATGAAAATACACTAGAAATCGCAATATTTCACTGTGTTGTAAAGCAATTGGAATTATAACACAACACTTATTGGAACAAATAAATTCAGTTTTCATCTGCTTAGTGGTGTGCAATTGAAATGATGCAAATTTCTAGATGTCAGCCTCTGCATTCTTGATATTGCATTAATGGCACACAAAATAAAAGCATGCTTGCAACAAAAATTTTTATGGAATTTTAATTTTTCACATAATCCTAAGTTTGAAAGCCTAATTTTTTCAAGAAATATAATTTTATTTTTTTTCTTGGATTATTTATATCAGATTATGAAGTTTAAGTGTCGGTTGCATATATAGAAATAATATCAATGAATTCATTAAAACAATTGTAAACAGCTGTCACCTTAAACAAATGACAAAAAGTAAGTTATTAGGTTTAGAAATGTTTAAAATTTTGAGGTTGGAATCAGAAATTACAAAAATAATGAAAAAAGTTAGCAATGGAACATTCCTAGAATGTTCCAATATAAGATTACACTAATTAAAATACTAGTTGATTTAAGACTACCAATAATTGCATTTTTGCTAAATATAATTACAGTCTTCATTAAAAGGAATAAATATAATTATGTATAAACAAATTTCAGTAAGACCTGATGAAGAAAGAAAATATAAAGTATAGGAATTGCGAGCAACTGAAAAGTTATCATAATTAGAATGACTACAATGATGCAAAAAAAATTATTGCTACTACTTGTACCTAGTTTTGAAATCTTTGTAACTAAAATGTTGCTGATGTTCTGAAAAATTCTCTCTCTATATATATATATATATGAATATATATATATATGTATATATGAATTTCAGTAAGACCTGATGAAGAAAGAAAATATAAAGTATAGTAATTGTGAGCAACTGAAAAATTATTCATAATTAGAATGACTACAACGATGCAAAAAAATTATTGCTACTGCTTGTACCAAGTTTTGACATCTTTGTAACTAAAATGTTGCTGATTTTCTGAAAAATTCTCTAAACATTTTCTGTCACACAAAGACAACATTCCTGGATCATTCCCAAAGCCGCTATTTGCCACACTCCAGATACATTCCTGGAACATTTAAGCAACATTTCTTGCTTGGTAAACTTCTACTTCTTAAGGGAGAAAGCTTTCAATGAAAATGATTTAAAATGATTCTATAAAATAGAAATTGTTATAAAATCATACATGTAATGTGTTGTGAAAAAATTCAAAGATTAGATATCTTAACAAAATGTGTAGAGAAAATAATCGTCAAAGGACATAAAAAGATGAGTGAAATTTGTAAAAAAGTGTACAAAAATTATTTGAAAATTAAAATATAAATCGACGCATCCTTTACAGTACATACTCTAATTAAAAGAATATTCATAACTGACGAGAGCATTATATTAAAACCACCATAAAATGGCACGATGTAGAACAAATTACATAAAAAGACCATTTCATAGTACATTAAAACTCAATAGTGCATTTCTCAATTTTTTCGCATTTGTAAATTACTACAGCTGTTGTCATGTTTTAGTCAAATAATAAATATCTATTGATTGATCTATCTACCTACATTATATACTATATATATATATATCTATCTATCTATCTATCTATTTCTCTATCTATATCATATAACATATATATATATATATATATATATATATATATACAACTGAAAATTACTTCATGTGGCTTTAGTCCGAAAGGTAAATTTTTTTAAAAGCAGAGATTGGAAAGGTAATTGTCTCTATTTTATAGTATTTGCATTAAATTTTGATTTTACGTGATAACAGTGACTTAGTATACCTCTTAAAATCTTCAAACAATGCCAATTTGCATACAATGTAGCAAAAGGCAATCAACACAAACAAATATGAGTGGAAATAAAATGTGTTCACAATGCACAAAAGAAAAATATGCGACAGGCTGCAATATATGCAAAAACAAAGTGGATGCCAATGAAGAAAAAATCAAATGTACGAAGTCGATGTGTAAACAAATTTTCCATCTGCAACATGCACAAAAAAAGTGGATGCCAATGTAGAAAAAATCAAATGTACGATGTGCAGTGGCGTACCCAGGGGGGGGACATGGTGGAATGTCCCCCCCGTCAGGTTTCCAAATTTTATTTTGACCGGATAAATCAAAAAAATTTTGATAAAAAATTGAAAAATTTAAAATCTAGGATCGTAAAATGCATTTTTAGGGTCTATTTTCTCAATATTTTCAAAAATTAGGGAATAACAATGATGCCCCCCGTCAGAAAATACTGGGTACGCCCCTGACGATGTGTAAACACATTTTCCATCTAACATGCACAGGAATAAACCAATCCATCTTAGAAATTTTGCAGGGAAAAGGAAACATAAAAGGCACGATTTCCTGGACTTTTGAAAATTGCATTTCAACGGATGTACATGTAATTGAGGCGGATGTCTCTTACATAAGTACAGCAGTAAACGAAATAAAAAAATACTCTGATATTGTGAAGAACTCTAATCAAGAAAGTAGTGTAAGAATAACTTCTAGAGAATTGGACAGCCAACAGAACTATGAAATTTTGAATTCAAGATCAGAACGTGCAAATGATGAAAAAGAAATACATGTAAAAACTATTTTAGGAAATGTTAGTAAGTTAAAAAGTAATAACCTATTTAATTATAGTATATATTTATCCAAGGGGCTTAATAAAAAAGAGCTGGAAATGGAAAATGCTGCTTTAAGGCAAAGAAAGGAAAAGTTAAATGAAAAGAATGTTGAACCAAAGAACTTGCGAATAATAAATTTTCGTCTTCATGACAGAAAAAGATGAAAAATAGGTTAACATCCAGCAAAATTATTTCCCATCAAACTTACTTCATTACTTCAAAATAATATATTCATTAACATTTATAAGCATTGAAAGAATTAAAGTAGATTCCCGATTTATGGATGTTTCCCTGCATTACTCCTAATTGAATCTGAACTTAAACGGTGTAATCGCTTTCCATATCCTCATCTCTGTCTCATTCATTTATATTAAGAATTTACAGACGTAATCGTTCATGATTTTATCAGCCTTCAAACAATTACAATTTGTCAATCCCGAGATAACTGGGCTACTATTTCGATTTTGCTAACATTGCACGTAGTGGACAATACAATAATCAGTACTACAAAATGCTTAACCAGAAAATCGCCTTTGCAATGATGCTAATACATTTGACCTTTATAACGTTTGAGTTTGAAGATTGCTCAAAAGACAAATACAATAAATATATACCATGCATGATAAGCAAAGATGTGCTTGTTAATGTTTCAACAAAATTTGTAAACGTTTCTGGAGTAAGTGGACGTTCGAAGCTTAGCAAGGATGCTATATTACCTGTTGCCAAGAAGGATCAACAACTAATCGTGGAAAATCTTGTTATAGATGATGACCTTAATACATTTGGATACAATAATTTATTACTAAGAAACATAGATGTCGTTAATTTTAAAAAGGGATTCTTCTTCTATCAGTCGGGCAATGAGTGCAAACTTCGCATTGAAGGAATTCGATTTAGAAATTGTAAGCACACTGGAACAGAAGAGGTTGATGTCTTCTATATAGAATGCCGAGAAATTATAATTAGTGTTTTACATTCCTCATTTCAAATGATTAAAGGCTTTGAGTCCATTTTTAATATTCGCAAAAAGACAAACATTCAATTCTTATTTGAAAAAAACTCATTCAAGAATAATATTTTACATTCAAGTATCATTAATTTATATACAAATGGATACAGGGGCTTCAAGGGAGATCTCATCACCTTGAAAGACAACAATTTTACAAATAATGCTGTTGAATTGTTTTCTTTAGTTGAAATAGATTCGCGACAAGGTCAAACAAAGCTCTTAAATAATGTCTTTGATTCCAATCAGGGATCCGCAATAATGGATGTTTCCGATGAATCACACTCCAAAATTGTTGCATCCAAAAATACAATGTCAAACAATACCTCTGACAAAGCCATGATTCTAAAGGCGATAGATCTTGAAATCTCTGATGACACGTACAAAGGGAATCAATTTGAAGACTATTTTGAATTAAAACAATTTTCTAAAGCCATTATTAAAAATGCAACATTTGAATTTAATATCAACAGCAAAAGTTGCCCACTTCGAGGTCTGGAAAAAGTCACCATTTCAAAAATGAAACTATTGTTTCCTGATGACGATGTTAAGATAGCAATGGCTAAAAGATGTATTGAAACCCGGTTTGCAGCTTTAGTAAAATCCAAAGTTCTCTCTCTTCAAGTGAAGAAAAGTAGAATTTACATCTGCACCATATGCTGATAAGATTCTGTACACTACGCTTTCTATAATAGAATGAAATTGAACAAATTTATTCGATTTGTACTTTTTAACTATTGAAATTCGCTATTGAGATACTTGATTTTATCTCAATTATCTTAAAACAATTATTATACTTCCTAATTTGAGATTAAATTCAAACACATAATATTGAGTTATTCTAATTTTGATGTGAGATGTTGTTTTTTAATGTATTTAGAAAAAGTTTTACTAGTAATTAAAATTACACTTGCTGAGATATAGGAGCTGCCCCATTGGATGGGATGAGAAATTCTTACTGACTTATGCGAAGCTTATTGTGCAGATACGGTAAGTGCTTTATCGAATTTTTCGTGTAATATTAGGATTAGCCAAATTTATGAAAAAAATTATTGCATTTTTCGATTATTTAGTAATAAATATTTAAATCAAAATTATATATAAGTGACTGTATTCAATTAAAGTGCAGTCAAAACATATAGCTAGTTTGAAATCACCTACTTTGTCTATCAATAATAAGGTAGCATTATGAGATTTGAGTGTTTTGGGAAAATCACAAAAATGGGTCTAATGAACCGAATTGGCAGGTTCAGTCCGGTCCTGGGCTTGTTTTCAAACCAAGTCTATCTTTACGGACAGGACTCTAATCGAAAACTTTAAGAAATTTGACCAATATGCACGATGACTTAATTGATTGAATTGCTTTACTGCTTTGCTCATTCCTAATATACGTACATGTACATAAATTATTTGGTTAACTTTTGAATTGTATGGAGCATTCAACATCTTAGCAGCTAGCTGGTATTAGAAGGGCCAATACATTCGAAAAAGTGTCAGATTAATTGATTGTCAAAATATCTGAGTTCATTATTCATAGCAGAAATCGTTGTTCAATCCCACAAGATGTTGCTCAGTTCATCAGAATATACTTCAAAATATGATAGATCAACAAACCGATTAAGAACATTTAATGTTTGGAATCCTTTAAAAAATGTTTCCTAAAATAAAGCAGATGAAAAAAACGTTACACTCAATAATTATGGATTTAAATTTGCAAACCAAATCGCTATTTGACTTTACTGTCACAAGCTACTTAAAATTGCATAATCATGTAAAAATCATGCCAAGAAATATATAAAATATTGAGCCACATTAATTTTTATAGATTTTTAGCAAGAGCAGCAAATTAGAGCACATTTTATAAAAATACAGAATATCATGTGAAGGAAATCATTACTTCTACACTGAAAATAAAGAGAGTATCTCGTGGATCCATCTCTATCATTTAGGAGAGCTCTTACGAGATGGTACATGCTTTCATACGGATTTTCTATAAATCCTAGGATGTCATTATCAGAGTTGTAATCGGGACACAAAATATGACTCGACAAGATCCGGGGATTATTTTGTATAATTGACCCGATGACTCGAATGATCCGTTTTTAGAACTGAAAGCGTTGTTTGCACGAGTTTCCTAAGAGTATACTTGCATTTCCATAACCATTGACATGAAGAGCACATTACGCTGGTCTTCAGTGAAATTGCAATGCTTCTTCTTGCATTAGAAAAACAGAATTCTACCCCATTCTTTTCTGGCAAAAGTTTAGACTTAGATTTAAGTCGAATTTCGAAGACTTAATATTAATTTAACATTGACCATTTACAAAATATGAACTCACAAATAAAAGAGATCAAATCCGAATTCGAATCTATGTTGTAATCTAGTTCGAATCTATGTACAGTACAGCGGCACATCTAGAAAATGCATGTCGGTTACTAAATTTTTTTAAATAAAAACAATTTCGGGAACTTACCCTTTGCATGATATTACTAAATCATATTTCTCATTTGAATTCTTCTATTGTAGAATAAACAGCTAAAGTTTTTCGTACTTCAAAGTAGTTTCTTAACTGTAACAACAGATGTTGTTGCTATAATAGTTTTTACGTAAAGCAATTTATATTTTGGATTCGAATTCGGATTTGCAAATATATTACCTGAATATTCGGATTTATCTTAGGAATAATAAATGAATTCGCAGGATACTATAACAGAAACAAACTAAAATTCACATAAAGACATTTCTGAATCCATTAAAATTATTTAAAGCATTCATATCATTTGTGTAATTCAATGATTACGCAACAATAAGCCTGTCTTTATTGAAATGAGCCCCTTTGTGTAATTTGTTTGATATAATGGTGACCTAGTAGACCTGGAGCTCCAAGGAAAAATTTGACCCATTTACACAGCTGAAACCGGTGAGCGCTTGAAACTCCGGTCATGACCAATGTTCCAGAGCGACTATGGCGCAGTTACTCGTGGATATTTGTTGCCAAATTTTTCAGATTGATTATATGAAGTAGCAGCTAGGTCTACAGAACATCCTGATATTTGCCTGCATTGATTGTACCTTCGATTTGGTCTAAGGGTGCTGAATTTCAGTACTGATGCAACCCCAGTACATCACTTTCAAAGTGAATTGTCTGGAATAGTACACATATGTGGCTCTGATATATGGCCTAGAACTAGTGATTTCCATTGCTGTTTCGTTCAAGATGAGATCTTGGGGCAAATCAGCAGTTCTCCAACAAATCTACGAAGCTGCCCTGTTTCGTCTTCTTATAATCTTGGCATAATTGATCACTGCACTGCTATTCGCTGATACTCCATCATCTTAGACTTAGTTACACTTCAATAAATTGCTTGTCTATGGACTGCTAATCCTTGTCCAGCGATCTCTTTGGAGATGATAAGCTGAGCATCACTTATTCTGAATACCTGCACATGCTAGTAAATATGATTTGCGACATTCACATTTTCCTCAGCACTTGCCAGTTATCCTGCCAGTTCTGTAATGACACTGTAGGATGTGGCCAACAATGGGATGGCCAATATTCGGCATTGCTGCAATGTATCAAATCAAATGAACCTTATTATTGTGAATCACAATTTTCCAGATGATGTTTAGACTGTTACCATGGCGATTTTAACAAGCAATACCCTATTTATAGTCAGGAATTACAATATTAACTTAAAAAGTTGTCGGTGTAGATTATTTCCACAGAATACAAATCCTAACATTAGCCCCTCAAGATTAGTCAATATATTGTCAAAGCCGCTCATTCATCTTTTAAGGAAAATAGTTAACTGTCCATACTAGGATTAAAAAAGGAAAAAATTTTTCAACAGAATTTCTTCAATTAATTGTTAAATTCGATTGATAATTATTCAAAATAAATATCTGAAAAATTGATTTTGAAAAAAAGATTTCATCAGTGAAGGTAAGAACTTTTATTCACAAAATTTTATGAAATTTAAAAGGACTTTTTGTACTATATAAGAAACGTATTCCGTTTATGAAAACATACTTTTCCCAATTTTGTTTCTTAAAACAATAGTGATGCATTCTCATAGGTACCTGGGGAAATATTCAGTATACGTGTATTCAATAAATGAAAATATTAAGCTTTGCTTCTTTTTTATACATAAAGATCTCTTTCATTCATGTGTGCCGTCAAAAATCGTCGAAATATTGTATTATTTTGTGGTATTTTCAGATCTTAATTATATTCATTGGTCGTAAGTTATAATAAGCGCTTAAATCCACCACAGATGTTGAGAAATTAGTAGGAGAACTAGAGTTAAGTATTTTGAAGAAACCATCACAGATTTCAAACCTTCCTCCATTAAGCCGACATTACTGACATATTTCTTAAAGAAACTCAAAAAATTTTTAATCCACTTTCTGATATAAATATTTATATTACTATAATTTAGCGTAAGTCTAAATAATCCAAAAAATAAAACATTGCCAATCACTAAATGACCTTTTGATACATGATTTGTTTTTCTTTGGTGATTTTACCTAACTTTTTTCTTAATATAACTCAATTTAACAAATCTAACGACATTTTAAGTTATTTTATTGTTCAACTACATGTGCCAAACTAAAAATTTATGTTAGTGAAAAATATATATTTGAAAGTTACTGGTGTGCAGTTGAGCTTCACAATAAAATTAAATAACAGCCCGATCTTACAGTAAACTTCAAGAATTTCCAACAATACCGTGATATTGAAAAAAAACTATTTTTTATATTTACTTCTACACTTACCTGTTTTACTCTGATAGAATACATAGATACAATAAATTGAAATTTGCTCAGCATTTCAAATTTCTTAATGCTCCAAGTAAGCTTAGTTATGTAAATTTAGGCCACTTGTGTATTTGCATCAAAAAAGTTAGTGCTAGAATTACTGAGTGGTAATATTTGACCGCTTTGCATATTTTAAATGCATTTGCAATATCCTCTGTAAATAGAATTTAAGTAAAAAATAATTTATTTTTTAATAATTTTCTCTTATTTTTTTCTTTTTGACAGTTTTTCTTAATGTGCCAATTCTGATCACTATAGAAATTTATAGCATGAAATTGTCAAGCTTCCCAGTGCTAAATGGAATAAAATTTGTTCAAAAAATTAATATAATGCTTTATTAAATCTTTAAATTTTGCGTGAAACGATGGAATTCTCAAATAGAAACTTTACACTTTTTAGATAATAACTGAATAATTTTTTTAACATTCTATGATTAGGAAATAAATTCTTGTCGTCATTGATGTTTCCAACGCTTAGTGAAGTTTTACAAAAATTGCAGAACTTGTGAAGTGGCACAAAGATAAAATATTTTTTACATTTTCCATCTACAGATATAAGAAATAATGTAACTAATGCGCAATCCATATAAAAAATAGTGTTTAAATATCAGTAAGAAACATATAATTTAAAAATTGATAACACACCACTATAAATCAATTCATTATGCACATGCTTTAACAGCAAGAGATATTTTATTCAGTGATAAAAGTAGAATACTATAAAAATAATAAACACTTCGATCATTTTCAAAGATAAAATATCACTATTAAACTTAAAAGGACGCATAAATAACTACAACATTAACAAATCAGGAAATATTCTGAAAAATTGTGGCTACTAAAAATAAACTTTTAATGGACTGCAATATTTAATTATTTTTGTAAATTTTTCCAAATCAGCAATTAATTTCAAATGTATGGGTATGTCCATAAATAATCGTGGGACAGTTGAAATCGATTCTTGTATGCTGTGCACACAAATTTGCTGCCTTTCTTTCCTGTTAAGGTTTTCCTGATTAGAGAATTTTGTCAGATTTCAGGTAGTATATGTCTATTTTTTTCATGTATGGCTTAAGAGTTATTATGGGCAACATGTGTAAGTAACGAGATATCGGAGAATATGGTTTTTCAATTTTTTTTTAATTTTGCAATTGTTCTGTGAATTTATTTTAGTCCTAAGCAAAGTGCTACTTACATAATGTTGATCATATGTTTAAGCAGCTATAGGCTATATAATCTTTTATTTTAACAGCATACTTAACAGCGTACAGTGACTGGACATCAATAATGTAAACTATAGGCCGCGTCTGAGTTTGTCAAAAATGAGCAATGATAGAAACCTGAATTTAAATGTCATAGATTGTTAATAACATTTCTGCGTTAGATGTTGAAAAAAAACTGAGTCGAGTATGCAAACTTTTGTATATTATTTTTCTTGCCAAAGATGGGGCACTTCAATTAACATCATTTGGAATAAAGAGATCACATTCTAAGATTGAAAATATTAAATTACTCTTTTAGAATTCTTTTTACAAAACATTAAATCACTTTTGCTTTGTATATAAAAAAATTTTTAATCTATGTTGTGTTTAAACACTGTCAAAGATTGAGAAATTTTTAAACTAATTGTACTTAATGAAGTTAGAGGTTGGCTGATGTGTATATGTATTCAGAGCAAAAATCCCAAAAAGATTTTTACTTAATATTGAATTAAATTTTATTTACCAATAATCCCATGGACGAACTTAGAAAATGTCCCGGTTCAGAAAAATTCAAGAAAAATTGAAGAATTATTTTTTTTATTAAATGTTTACATAATGTATTGTAATTTCCAGCGCCTTTAATTAATCTTTGATTAGAATGCGCGCTATATAAATGAATAGTGTTATTGTTATTATTATTATATAACATTGTGTAAGTATGCTAAGGTTAATCTTAATCCTCAAGTGCTATGTTTTTAAGAGCACTATCAAATAAAATATTCAAGAAATAGTAGTTGAAATCCCATTATACCATAATTAAAAAATATTGAAGTTCATTAAATCGACATTTAAGGAAAATAAGATACTTAGTTATGACAAATCTTAAGAGAGAACTACGCATTAATAGATACCGATGGCTTTTGTTTTTACCACCCTACCATATACCATTATATCATTTTAGTATTCCAATCCCTCAAAATGCTGGACAATAATTAAATACAAAAATTCAAAGATTGATAAATATGAACCACCAATGCAAGTGGGCTTGAATTTTTAGGCCTAGTCCAGCCCAAAACAACAAAAGCTAGACCCAAGCCCACAGATTTCCGAAATAATGAAGTGTCGAAAAATATTCCAAGTGTTTTTATAAAAATCGGAGTGTGTAATGTCATGATATTTCTAGAAATATCATATCAGTCTGTTGCTTATAAAATTAACATTGATATTTTGGATGTTTCTGATATTTAAAAATAATATAAATGTTTGCAAAATTTTTATTTTATGAAACAATTTTATCGAATTGCATCTAGTTGCGTTTTATTCAAGGTTTAAGAAAAACCAGTTTATAAGTGTCCTTCAGCCAAATCTAATTGCAGAATTTTGAAATTAACTTAATCCAGTTTTCTGAGAATCTATTAGTAATTTTGTAGAAAATAACTTTGATTTTTTGCTAAAGTAGTACTGCATAGCATTTTTCCAAAATATTATGATAACTATCATGATATATATCACCACATACATCAAGTGACATTTATCACCCATGCCTAATAAGAATAATTATTTAATTTATAAAAATGTAAAATTCATTTGTAAAATAGTAAAAAATCTAAGGTTACTATGAATCAAGGCTTAGCGTCCAGCCCAAACCAACATGACCCCATGGAGAATCTAGTCCATTTACATCTCTGCCCTAAACTGATTTGTATTTGAATAAAATTTGCGTAAAATTCCAAAAATCTCGATAAAATTGATATTAATTGGATTTTGTAATTTTCATTTTTTTATATAAAAGCGGAAAGATTTCTGGTTCGTACATCCATTAGCATAATAATATATGCAATACCGAATGCAATGTGAGGACTTTAAGGAGTCAATAAACTAGAAAATTTATAAAATAAATAAATTACTGCACAAAGTTAATTGTCCATGATGTTATTCACTGCTAGTAGTACAACAAAAACATTGTTTGTATTCATCTCTGAGTTTGGACCAAGACATTAGGAACAGGTAGGAATTGAACGTATGTGAAAGACACGTACTTGAGGCTACAACACAAATGTAGAAAATTGGAGTTAAGGTTATGAATTTATACTGAAGTAGAAAGTAAATAATTGCACGAGGAGTTGGACAAATTACTTGGATGCAACAGGAAATTACCAATGCCTTCAAAATACCACTAAATGCAGAACGTAAGTTAATAATTAAGTATATTTCAACAAGATGAGCGCATTCTTCAGAAGGTCAATGCATTAGACATTTCCCTTGATTGCACTTTAGTATTATGTGGGAAATTAAATAGTAGTTTTTTTAAGGAAAGATATCAAGTCCAATAATAAAAATTCCATTATTCTTGCATACACTACATGATGAGCATAAGATTACAGCATTCTGCACTCCATTAACATCTCGTATATTTAAAATACATTGATCATTGACAGTGGCACAAATTTTTCTTGGGTATGCAAAAAATCAGAAGAAAAAATTAGGGTTTGTAAATATGCAACTAGTTCAAAACTTTTTTACAACTTGCTCTTTCATTTACAACTGTCAGGTTACGTGCAGATCCAATATTTCCAAAAAAAAGAAAAATGACTAACTGAAATATATAATTTTTTATATCATAATATTGAAAATTATTACTTTAAAAAATATAAAGTGTAGGATAATTCTAAGCTTGGAAAAGTACTAAAAATTCACAACCACGTGTGATGGAACTATTAAATTCTTGGACTATTTCCAAATAACTAAAATTATCTATTCACTTCTTATAAGAATACAAAGCAGGCAAATAAAGAACTATTGAAGTGATATATGAATTTATGAAAATATTGTGGACACGAGATCCTTTTCAGCCTGAAATATTAACACGAGTGCATCCATTTTTGCAATCGCCATAAGTAGGTTTACTTGTTTGATTGAAGCTGTTTTAATAAAATCGTTAAATAATTCAACTTGAACACGAAAACGGTAAGAGAAAATTTTGCTTTTCCTTGTGCTTTCTCTGATGGTTCATCTCAGCTAGCTAAGTCTTTTTCATCCTTCTGATCTGATGTTCTCTACAATGTATGTTCGGAAGGAAACGTTTGCCCGATTTGCAAATTGTTTGAAAGATATCTCGGAAAAATTTAATCATAGACATGAAAATGTCACTTCGGCTGTCAACACTAAGATTGAAGAATTGAATAAAGAAATTACGTTATTGAAAGATTCAATGAAAAAATATACTTTCGCTTCATCAAGTAGTATTCACACTACTAAGAATGTTACTTTACCAAGAGAAGTAAATGAAATTTCAAACTCTGTTCTGCTTTTTTGGAATGGCAGAAAATATTGGAAAGCCATCTGAACGATTGATTATAACCCGATGAGGTACATGGATTGGAGCTGCTTTTTACTGGCCTCTATAACTACGAGCCCATTAGGGCTTTGCTTCAAACATTCGAGGATGAGGATGCAACAGAAATCTGTAATGCTAAGGCACTTTTCATTCACCAACACTCCGGGAGCAGCTTGCTTTTATCCAGGAAAAATCTGGAGAACTTCCTCTTGCCATTAAGAAACTAGAAAACTACGAATATACTGGTTTAAAGGTATGGGAAGTGTTTGCAGTGTCATCCAGCTAGCATGGAAACACAATGCTATCTATGTGAAAATGACCACAGTACTAAAATCCAATTATGGATTGGGCTTTTATCCAGGAAAAATCTGGAGAACTTCCTCTTGCCATTAAGAAACTAGAAAACTACGAATATACTGGTTTAAAGGTATGGGAAGTGTTTGCAGTGTCATCCAGCTAGCATGGAAACCCAATGCTATCTATGTGAAAATGACCACAGTACTAAAATCCAATTATGGATTGCATAAAATGGCTGCGCTATTCAAAACAAGTACTAAAATCCAATTATGGATTGCATCTCACCACGGGAGCACAACGTTGCGGAAATTTCAATTGAGCAGGATGAAATATGTCACCTATCTCCTGCTATTCAGGCTGCGTTTAAACATGCCGTACTAATTAGTGTAGATACAAAAAGGAGCTTCAGTAAATCGCCAAAAACTTCATAATATTTTTTTTGTTCATTGCAATAGATTTTAAGTCTTGTGAACAATTCCCAATCCTCAATTCAACCGCATTCGTTTAAGTGCATATTTCTGCATATCATAACCAACCAAAATGCATATTTCATCTTGTTTTTTAGAGCATATTTTCATTTCCATATTCATAAGCAAACATACCTGCTTCTTTAGTCTCCTATAACATCCTTTATGCAGTTATTTCTGAATGTCGATCATATCAATATATCTATTTTGGGTATGCTTTTCGTACCCAACAATATTTTCGGGTATGCAATTGCATAACCAACCAAAATGCATATTTCATCTTGTTTTTTAGAGCATATTTTCATTTCCATATTCATAAGCAATTGTAGCAAACATACCTGCTTCTTTAGTCTCCTATAACATCCTTTATGCAGTTATTTCTGAATGTCGATCATATCAATATAT
>CABFPE010000011.1:17527-38329 GCA_900660155.1 Hofstenia miamia | reverse complement strand
AGTAATTGTCATGTGTTTTTTATTGTAAATGTCATCTTGTTTTTAATAACAACTTGTTTAATAACCATTAATTTAGATGTGACCATGTGAAATGTGTAAATACACATTGCGTTTGTTTCTTAAAGCATTGCCATCTCAACAATGATGATAAACTAACACAATAGACAAATTTAAAAGTATGATATATATGGTCATTATAAGCAAAGTGTAGCATAAATTACATTTTTGTCTTGTCTTAAACATGTATGTGGGTTTTACCATGTACATTTATTAAATATTATTATTAATATTTATTTTTAATTGGAAATATTTTTCGATTCCACTTTTTAAACAAGTATGTAAAATATTTTTACTTGGAAAATATTTTTTGATTCCACTTTTTAAAGAAGTATTTGTGAAAGTAAAACTAAAAAAATGTAGGTTAATGTGGGAAAGTAAACATGTAAAGTAAGTAAATGTGGGAAAGTAAAACTAAAAAGTAAGTTAATGTGTGAAAGTAAAACTAAAAAAATGTAAGGTAATGTGTGAAAGTAAAACTAAAAAGTAAGTTAATGTGGGAAAGTAACAAATGTAAAGTAAGTTAATGTGGGAAAGTAAAACTAAAAAGTAAGTTAATGTGGGAAAGTAAAACTAAAAAAAATGTAAGGTAATGTGGGAAAGTAAAACTAAAAAAATGTAAGGTAAGGTGGGAAAATGTAAAACTAAATTAGATCACATAAATAACACAAAAACTAGTAGAAGTACATGACTTCCATGACGTCAGTAAAGCTCCTCCAGCAATATCCATGGCGTCTCAGGTCAAAGGCCACCCCTCTTGACCAATCAGAAAAAAGTGTAACAGGCTTTTACCCACCTCTCAACCAATCAGAAAAAAGTTGGATGAAGTCTCACCCAATTTATACTACTTCTCTGATGCCTGCTGTGAATTACTCCTCAAATTCTCCTTCAGGCAGAGTTTCTAAATCACACATATCATATATTATTTTGTTGCCATTTATTTGGATTAATTTTTACCTTGACATTCTCATCTATCTTTGTTTCTTCAATGTCTGCTCTTGCTCTATTGATATTTTCAAAATGTAATAATATATTATTGTCCAGCATGTACTCATTATTTGGTAATATCTCTATTATCATGTGAGGTCCAGACCATACTGTTTTCAAATTTCAAACTTGGTTTGTGTCTGTGAGTTTTGTTGTTGTGAATGCATATACTTTGTCTCTTACCTTATGTGTGTTGTTGTCTCACAGCTGATTTCTTTATGCTATGGCACATTGTTTCATGAATTTTTGTGATCTAGTTTCTTAATTGGTTTACATCACTTTGAATGGGGTCATTTCCATTGTTGAGTGTACCAAGGTGTCATAGAAATAATCTACAATCTCAATCACCTCCCTCCATTTATTTCTGCCTATCTGTGATGTTGCCACTCTTATTAGCTTGATTAGTGTTCAGTTAAGCCTCTCTATGGCTCCAATGGCCAGTGGGTGATAGGCTGTTGTTCTTCCACTCACTATTTCTAGAAGCCCACTTGGAATAGCCCACTTTTGAACTTGGGCCCCTTTTAGTAATATCTCTCCAGTTGTTTCTGCAGTTGTATTTTTTATTGGGATCATTCTTATGTATTTGGTAAAATTGTCTACTATAACTAGTAGATGTTGGTAGCCCTCTTCATCTTTCAACAGCATTTCCAGGTCAATGTGGATTATTTCATTTGGTTGTGTTGCAATGATTTTTTCTAGTGGTGCCCTCTGTGTAGGGAAATGCTGTTTATTGTTTAGTAAGCATGTGGTGCATTTGCTGATTATATCATCTGTAACTTTCCTCACTGCTGTCATTATGAATCTTTCATTAAAAGTTTTCTCTGTCTGTATTATTCCCAGATGGCCTTTTTCATGTATTTTCCATATCAACTGTCTCTTAAAGTAATCAGGTATTGCAATCCTATTATTCTGGGCCTCTACATATAGTAGTCCATTTTTGTTAATTCTCTATTTAAAAAGCTCATAATAGCTTGCTGTTAATTTTGACAGTATTTTTCAGGGTTCTTTTATCCTTTTGATGATCTCACTAAGGATCACGTTTTCTCTCCACTTTTCTGCTATCTCTTGTTTGGATATTTACTCTCTCATCAATATTAGTAATACCACTTGCCCCTTCTTTTCCACAATTATCTCAGGCAATCCCTCATACTCAGTGTGTGGTAGGAACTGAAACTGCTTTTTCTCCCCAACTATTTTTACTGCATCTCTTTGGTATTCTGGTAGTGACGTCCAAAAGTTTGCATTTTTGTGTAAAGTAACTTTCCAGTGTTCAAATGAAAAAGTGAACTCATTTAAATATTCAATCCATTATGAAACTATCCCAGACTTATCCCCTGAAAACTTCTTCAACCAGGCTAGTCTGCTATTGCATACTCTAAATTCTCTGCCAATCAGGAAATGCCTGATTTTTTGATACTTCCAATCAGTTCCAACATTTCCACCTTGGTAGATGCATAGTTTTCCTTGCTTGGCTTTAGTTTCCAGCTGAAGAACTGTGTGGGAACCTCTTTTCCATTTTTCACTTGTCCTAGTGTTGCTCCAATTGCTACCTTAATTGCATCTCAGTCTAAGATGAATTGCTCATTGTAGTGTGTGTATTCAGCAATGGCAATTTGGCTAGTTCCTCTTTGATTTTATCCAGCTCCTCCTGTTCTTGCCATGTCCATATGAATGGCACCAATTTCCTAATCAATTTAGTCATTTTTGCTGTCTTTCCAGCAATATTTGGCATAAAAGTGCCCTAGTAGTTTAAAAATCCCATTATCCTTTTTATGTCTTTCTTATTGTTCAGCTTTTCTATTTTTTGGATCATCTCCCTCACATTTTCTTTCTCAATTGTTCTTCCAAAGTATACTATTTTCTACTTTAGTATGTCACACTCTTTTCTGTTGATGCAGATTCCTTCTTTCTCTAATATCGTCAAAGTAATTTCTAATTTTTCTTAGTGCTCTTGTATTGTGTCACTTGTCACTATTATATTGTCTATGTATGCGTCAACTCCATCTTCCATTCTGTTTGTCTTGTTCTTCAGCACTTTTGTAATGTACCTCTGAAAGGTTGCTGGTGCATTGCATAGTCTTTCTGCATTACCTCATTCAATTTGTGGAAGTATATGCATAAACAATGCTTATCTCCTTGCTTTACAAATACTGTTGGTGCTGCATATGGGCTTTCACTTGGGTGAATGATATTATTATCAATTAATTCACCTATTATGTGGTTGTATACATCTTTCATCTGGCTAGCACTCTTCTGACTGGTAGCTTTATAAGTTTGTCCATTGTTGTAACTATTTTATTCTTTTTGCCTATTGCATACCCACCACATATTTTTCAGTAATTGAATATGCATTTGTGTCTTTCCAACATCTCTCTTAGCTGTGTAATTTCCTTCTCCTCCAGGTGCAGGTAATCCTTATTTCATATTTTTGGTATTCTGTACACATCTTCTTCATTTGATTTCATCCCTATGGCCTTGAGTCAGCTTTTAGGAGTACTTGTGACTTTGATGGTGTTTGTCCACTCACCCTTGAGTTGGCCATGTGGAGTACTTTCCATTTTCATTTGCAAGTCCTTGAGTTGACCATGCAAATTACTTGCTATACCATTCTCCTCTATTGCTCTCCAAATGAGTCTGATGTTGGATTTGATATATTTTCCTTATATCTTTACTTGAGATTTCTTTAAGTTAAAGTTTTGGTACATCACATTGAGGATTGGTATTTTCCCCTTTCCATTCTTTACTGTGCAAACACTGGACAGCATTGATACTCTCTTTGTGTTGATTCCCTTGTTGTCATATAGCATTATGTCAGCTGTTATTGCTTCTTCTGTCTCTATTGTATTGATCCTCCATTGATGAATATGATCATTTTGTGTCTTCCTTCTTCCCCATTTTGGTGTCTCCCTATGCCAGGCAGCTTTCTCATAGATTTGTGCATTATTTTTAATCATTGCTTGGATATCAACTGCTTTTCAAATCATCCTCTCTAATTTATAATCCATGTCACATTTAATTTCAAATTGCATCTTGATGCTCTCTTGCATCCCTTTACATATGTGTGAAAACAGATCATAATTTGAGTATCTGTTTTCTCTTGAGCTTAGCATCACTAATAACTCAACCTGTTGAATGTAGTTCCTTATATCATTGCTCTTTTTCATTTTGGTAGCCCTTAGAATAATTTAATCCTGATTCTTAAAGCTTTCATTTTGATAGTAATCTATGAAATCACCTATCAATAGTTTGTAGTTTCTTTTTGTGTCTGTATCCAGTAGCAAATAATGCTGGTATGGTGTTCCTGTAAGATATGGGGAGTATTGTTGCTGCTGCTTGCTGGCTTACTTTTCTTTCTACCATTGTGATCTTGAACATCTGCAATCATTCAACAAATGTTGGGTTGCATCTGTCTACCCTCCCATTGAATTTCAGTACCATTGCATGGCAGGGTATGGTGTCATTTGTTGCATTTCACAGTAGCATTGAGCTTTTATATCTTGGTTTGTTGTGGTTTTTAATTGTATCCTCATCTTGTAACTGGGTGGTTACTGCTCTCATGATTTTGTTTATGAGTTTCTGCTTGTCTCAATCTATTCCTTTGTCCAGCTCTTTGTATCTTGTTCTTCTGTGCATTTTCATGTGTGTTGCTTGCAATTCATTCTCTTTAACAGTTCAATAATTCTATTTCATTGGTCTGTATGTTTCCTTGATTTTCCTCCTCATTCAGTTATATTAATCTTAGTTTATCTTTTAGGTGTTTGAGCTCTTCTGGTTTTATATCATTGTCTTGTATCAGCTGTCTGTTTTCTCTTTATAATCACTGATTTCTTTCTTGCCATAGTTGATTTTGTTCCAGGGATCTTTTATTGGACTCTGATAATTATTGAGTGAGTATTTTAATTTCATTTTGGAATAGTTCACTTTGTATTTCTAGTCTCATTTTCATATCTGCCTTAATTTTGCTTAGAATGATTTCACTCTGCTGCTCCATTTGTTTCAATTTATCAGTCAATTGCTCTATTTCACTTCTTAAGAGTGCTTCCATTTCCTGGCTTCTTTTCAACATTTTGACAATTTCTTGGAGGCTTGTTTTGGGGGGGGAGGGGTGAGTGCAGTGACTGTAATTCTGTAGCAGGAGATGAATCTGTGTCTCTGGAATATGATGATGAGTGCATAGCTCTGGGTGTTACTATCCTAGGTGCTGTTTTCTTGGCAATTCCTTTTTTTCCTTTAGTCATTTTATTATCTGATTTGTAGTGGCACCCCTCCTTGGATATGATTCTAGGTTCTTGTTGAAGTGAATTATGTTAAGTGTGGGTAAGTCTCTCCATTGACTATCAACTTCAGTGTTATTATCATGGTGCTTGTAGTTCCACTTTTACTCATAGGTGATGTCAAAGTGTGTGAGTTGTTTCACTGGATGTTTCCTTGGCTGTGGAAGAGATTATTGTATTCTGTGAAGAAGCAACTCATTGCCTGTTCTCTTTGGCTGTCATGGTTGCCATTTACCAGCCTCTACCAGGCATTATCACTATTTCTCCTTTGTTACTTTATAACATTAGCAGTGTACTTGCAGGTAGGGATGTACTACTTAATACAGCTTAGCTTCCACTTAGTTCCATTACCTTAAATTAACAAAACATAACTAATCACTATTTAGGTGACAAAGCCACACAGCATCTCTTCCAATTGTTGATCTCCACATCCTGTATCACCTGCTTGCCAATGATCCACTTGGTTGAGTTCCACTTCTCAGCTAATTGATATAACTTAATTGTATCCTATACTAGCTCAGTGTATACTCAAAACAAGACACAACTCAACTTAATCTCTATTTGAAAAGTGTTTCATGTTCATGCAGCCTGAATTGTCACTAGCTGTGTAGTTAATATTACATGCAGCCATTACCGAAATATATTGGCTTTAAAAACTAGCTTAATATATAGCAGCTTCCTAACCTACATTTAATAATCATTACTTGCTGGGGCACATTATCAGTCAAATTATCATCATTAATTTTGATCTAAAATAATATAGATATAATTCCTAGGTTTTGGCTTACCAGCCATATTTCCAGCTTGTTAATTATACTACATGTAGATAAATGATCTGTAGTTGAGAGTTAATTATCTAATACATGTAGTTGGAAATGCTAGTTGGCTAATCGAGAGAAAAACCCCTATGCCTAACCTAGTGCACTTTCATGATCTGGCACAGAGACCCTTGAATCATTCCCATGATGGATCCATGCCACTACTAAACACAACTCATTTAGCTTGACATTGTATTAGATAATCAAACCATAGTTAAGAAACAATAAAAGATTTCCAAAGAAATTTCCTTATCAATTGTTAAGATGAATCTGAATTTATTTATAGTAAATTGAAAAAGTACCTGTTTATTTCAAATTTGAAATCTTTCTTCTGCCAAGATGGCAGCTAAAAATAATGGAAGTGATTTCACCCAATTCATTTAGTCAAAATTATTAGTATTGACAAATACTAGTTCATAATCAATTACACTGATATTACTTGGTTGCAATGTACAAATTCATTTAAGCTGATGATAACTTTATATAATATTGTAGAATCTCACCAATACTAATTCCGCATTATTTGTGAGTTGCTATTCCATTCTCAGGGTACCTCAAGGTATTTGCAATGTTTAGGATATGAGAGATTCTGATTTATCTCAAACTAACTTGTTGTATATTTAATTAACTTAATTAATATGCATTAGCAATCCTAAATGCTTAACTAATAATGGCTTGTTTAGATTGAGAGCAGGTGATGGAATACAGGATTGAAACACAGCACTGGGCTATGTGCATCCAGAGAAGTCTTCATTGGTAACAGCTCCAGCTTTTACTTGAACTTCATGATGGAAACCAATTGGTGGATCAGTGTGTGGATGGTTAACACAGTGATAGTGTGTGTGTAATACCTTAACAATTTAGTGCATTGATTGTCCTTGTTATTGTTACTATGTAAACAAAAGGAAATAATGCAACTGTGGTGCTTTAGCTTGTTATCATTCATTGCCTATAATATCCCTACATATAAAAGAATACATGTTAACCTTCCATACATATAAACAATCAATGCAGTCAGCAATAAAAGTAATTCATAAACTGGTTTACAGTGCACTAAATTACTAGATTGTATATACAATGAGTATATACAATGTACAAAAGAACTGTAAAGTAAACATGTAGAGCAATCTAAAAGTAATCATAATAATCTGCAAGCATTGAGATAAGGGAAAGCTATAATGGTTAAAAATCCCTATCCCTATTCATAACCTATAAGCACATTGAGAAATCTACAGCTACTACCCTCACCACACATGGAATGGCTGATTATAAGGCTGCTCCAGAATTCCTATAATTGTATTCACGGACCACCATATGATTACTCTAGTGCTTGAAGATTTAGCTTTCCATTTAAATATTAAATACAGACAGAAAGTAAAGAAGTGAATCATATCAAATTTGTTCATCAATCATTCTAACAATCTTTGTATATTTATAGGACATTTCAGTAAATAATCAAATACTCAGCTAGTACCTGTTGATTGAACCTTGCTTACAATTTCCCTCGCGTTTTAAGTTCTGCTTTAATTACCCAATGTCAGTGTTAATTAGTGTATCCTGCTTGGTCACCTTGATGTTGGCAAATACTACCAAACTAATTTAAATATCAAACTGCTTCAAACATTTTACAAACTAAGTAAACTATCATAATCATGTGTTTTACAATTAAATCAATATTACATTTTAGTCTTAGTTACATCCATTCTTTCTTTTTGACCACACATGACTTCTGATGGATTATGCAACAATATATATTTAATTATATTCATATTTGATCTTAGTTCTTCTTAATTGACTTTATCAGCTTAGGTTTTAGTTGGATGATGCTATATATATATATATATATATATATATATATATATAACCAATCTCTGTATAATGTATTAAATTCAGTAAGAAATAAAGCATTGGAATTTTACCATATTTGTGTGGAAAGCCTACATTGTTGAAATACAGAGAAATTTGATGCTTTAGAAGATTATATTTAATGTATTTTCAGTGCAAGCTAGAAGACAGAAATTAGTAATTGGCACCTCACTATAGCTGCTGTCACTGTGTGTATGATATTGCATTTCTGATACATACTAGTGATCCTAAAAAGAAAATAGTGTTATGACTTACCATTTTGCCATTTATTGTTGACCACATAATCTTGAATTGCTCTTTTTTATTGATAGTATCCATTTTTTGATATTTACAAGTAAATAAATTTCTGAAGAAAATAGCCATAGGCAACCCTTAATTAGTCAAATGATTTCTTAATAGAAGGGAAGAATGAAATTCTGATACTGCTTACAAAAATAGCATTGATTAAAAAACAAAAAACCTAAATAGATATTATTCTACAGGAGGTGAATTCCCATATTGCAATGAAATTTCAATATGGGAAAAATAAAATAGAGTCTGTAGCTATTTATATGAATATAATTTTCCTAAAGAAGTCCTAAACTGTATTAATAAAATTTAAAAATAAATATACATCACCTGCTTTGCTTAATAATCTACATTAATAGAAATATATGCAAAATTGTCAATTAATTAATCAAAAAATATGATATTCATAATAGTCTGCCAGTGAAAATCTCTGAAGCTTTCACCACTTTACCCAGCATGAAATCTGGAACCACAATTTTTTTTTCTATCTAGAGGAATCTAGACCATAGACAGCAATGCTAAGGTCTCAAATAGGGATAAATTGTTGGATGTAATTTCGGATGTCATCCATCTTCCGCATTTTTGTAGAATTTAGTATAATTTGATATTGGTTTTTGAAGCTTTCACTTTCATAATAGTCTATGAAGTCTCTGATCAATAGTTTGTAGTTTTGTTTTGTATCCACATCTAGGAGTAAGTAGTGTTGAGAAGCTGCCCCTGTTAAGTATAGTGGGAACCTTGTGGCTGCTGTCCTTTGGTTCACCTGCCTCTCTGCCATCTTAATCTCAAACATTTACAGCCATTCTAAAAATGTTGGGTTGTAGTTGTCCACTTTCCCATTAAATTTAGGCAGAGTTGCCTTACATGGTATTGTATTGTTGTGACTATTTTCTGGCAGTATCAAGTTCTCATACATTGGTTTCTTTTGTCTAGTTATTTGTTTGCCAACTGTGAGGTGACTCATCACCACTCTTGTTATCTCATTGATAATTTTCCTTTTCTCTTCTTCCTCCATTTCTCTGAAGTGTTTTTTAAAATTTTCAGGTGATGCTTGTAAGCGCCTTTCCTCTTCTTGTTCAATTGTTCTTTCATATGTTGCAGTCACTTTCAAATTTTCTCCTTCGTTTTCTCATAGTTTTTTCAGTTTCCATCTCAGATCCTCTATCTCTTTCTTCTGATTTTCGTGATCTTCATATAACTCTGTCAATCTGAATTTATCTTTGAGTTGTTTGATCTCCTGAGCCTGGATATCATTCTTGAGGATTAATTGCCTATTCACATCTTCCAACTGTTGGCATATCTTCTCCCATTTCTGGTTCTGTTCTTGAAAAGCTTTGTTTGACTGTGCCAGCTGGTTTGTTAATGCCTTGATATCTCTCTGGAAATTATCGCTTTGATTATCCAAAAGGTTGTTTATTTCAATCTTTAGTTTGCTTAGTGTGTTCTCGTTCTCTTGTTCCAGTGTCGACATCCTATCCATTAATTGTTGTATCTCGGCTCTCAATATAGTTTCCATTTCATTTGTTTGGCGTAGGATGTTTAGAACTTCATTGGATCCTGTTTCTGGGGACATGTGTAGGGTTTCCAGCTCTATGGGGGATACATCTGTCTCTGAATGTGCTCTCCTTGGGGTGGGGGTTGTTCTATTTGTGCCTTTCTTGGCGCTACCCTTTTTTCTTCGTGTGTTTGGCATCTTTCATTACGAGTAGTAGTTGCTGGTAGATTGGTGCGACTCGTTGTCATTCCCCTCTATGTTAGGTATAGTTGTAGTTGTTGACTCATTGCTGGCTGTGCATTATATCTGCTTCCTTGCATGTCTTCTGCTATTCGATTGCTCTGGTTGTCTATTGACTTTAAGTTCCGAGTTTGGATATTGAACTGATCGTTCTTCTTCTTGTTCTTTAGCTCTCACGGTCGCCATGTAGCATCCACTACCAAGCATTGATGTAGGTTAAATTATTCTCTTAAACTATTGTTTCACTTCAACCGCGGGTAGGGATGTACTCCTGTTAGCTATTTATTGTATATATTTCTGCTTCCTTTCTTTAATTGAAATAACTGAACACTATTTAGGTACTCCACCATCATAGCTCTGCTCCGTGAATGGTTTAACTGTGGCCTCTGGCCGACTCTGATCTATGCATCATTCCACTTCTGTCTCCATAGCAGATCTAGGTGGCTTCGAACCTCAGCTCAACAAAGTTCTTATGTGTTTCCTATCCTAACTCAGTGTAGTTGTCAATGCAAATTGTAACTGACTTAAACTCAATTTGTACTGGGTATTTAATTCACTTCACAACCTTGCAATGTTACTAGCTGCTTAATAATTATTACTTTAGCCATTACTGAAAATTATTGGCTTTGATTAAGTTAATATATTTTAGTTACTTAATATCTTGCAGCTTCCTACCTTACATATAAATAATATAATACATGCTTGGTCGATTTATCGGTCTATTATAGGTGACCTAAGTCTATCACATAAAATGTGTATAACCTATGTTAGGCTATCCAGCCCTTTCTTACCAATGTTGATTATTGATTACATGTAAAAGATCGAATCAATAGCCAGCTAAACAGAGAAAAACTCCTATTGGTACACCTAACATAAATGCAGGTTCATGGTTTGGATCAAGGACCCTCAAGTCACTCCCGATATGTTCCCAAAACACTACTACTGGATTTTTTGTTTAGCTTGACATTGTGTATAAATAATCAAACTGATATAAAATCTAAGAATAAGATTTTCAAAGAATTTATTCCAACAAATTCCAAATTGATTTATGCTCTATTTATAGTTAACTTGAAAAAGTACCTGTTGTTCGAAATTCAAATTTAATTCGTCTGCCAAAATGGCTGAAAATAATGGAAGAGAATTCGCCCCCTTTGTTTTGTCAAATTCGACAACAAGTACTAATTTGATATATTATTACTTGATTGCATTTTACAAAGATAATTCTGATAATTGAAATTAAATTGTTTTTCTAAATAATCATATTTCGATCTTAGTTTCAACTAATCATTTGTTCTTCTTTCTTCATTAGCAGCATTTTCTTTGGATTATGCTACAAAATAAACAAAACAATCTAATGTTCAAAATCTACCACCAGTGCACAAATAAAAAATAATCCTGCCTCCTTCTTATTTTAAATTTGGAGGCTTCAAGATGTTACTGAAGGACTAAAGTTCAATGAAGAGCAATGCAGAGATTGAATTTCTTAAAGAAAAATTCTTTCAGAGAATATAAAGGAATATTATTTGAAAGTTACTCATTGTTAATGAAATATCAGGTGCTTCACTAATTCTCAATAATCTGCCTAAAATTCTTTCAAGGAATTGTGTGTCTCATTTTTAGTGGATATCAGCAGAATTATTATGTTAATACAGCAAAGTATAATAAGTTTAAAAAGATTGTGATCAACTCTTCTAAGCTTGTTTTTCCACTTCTAGGTGTTGCAATGCATTAGTGGGGTACATATTCTGCAAAAGAGCTTTCAAGCAAATTGGATATTTTTGGATACAGACCTAAGATTTTAACATACCAATGCACCCAGAGGAATTTACAATATACAATTGAATTAAAGTATAAGCAATTTTATTACTTATGTCCTGAAATATTTCAATACAGTAGATGAAATATTAATGTTTAACACTAAAAATTCAGAGACATTTGATATTTGAGTTCATATTTTAAAAAAATTCATTTCTAATGTATCACCACATGATGTAAACTGAATAAAAAACAGGATTGATTTCAAAAGCATTTTATTGTCTGCATTATATGCTTCTCAGTAAAAGTATGATCATCAAATAAGATAGTGTTAATAATCTCAATCTAAGTAAAATTTTGCAATTGAATTTCAGTGTTCTTACAACAGCCTCCGTGCTATTCATTCCAACAAATTGTAAGCATAATTCGTGCCACTGTTGTTTACATTGTTTAAAAGATCTTAAAAATAGCGTTGTTTCACTTTGCTTAAAAAACTCAAGTTAGGTTAGAAAACATTTTTGTTTCAACATCGTGTAATCAAGAAACTATTCAAAAGTGTCTATGATGTCTGGTTTAACTTCATCTTTGTCCAAGTCACCTTTCCCCCATTACACTGTAGCTTCTTGGTAATCCAATCGATGGATGTAGTTGGTGTGAATGTAGATCAACTTTTGACGTAGTTCAAGATTGCGTTCGTTGTATTATGTTGCTTAATGGCTGATGAATGTTTTGCAATTGCACCCTAAGCAAAGTTTACTTAAATATTTCTTGGAAAATATTGAAGTTAGACAAATGAAATTCTATGACTTTTCACTAAAAAAGCAGCCTTTCGAATGAAAAAAATTCAGGTTCAATTTGCGTAAAGTATTGGCTTATGAAAATGTACACTTTGTGACAATTTGGGGTGCACATGCACCTCAACACCCAACTGCTGGCTTACGAAAATTATTAACGAAATTGTCAACATAGATATACCGTCATGTATTATATATGATATACACAAAAATATAAAAACAAAACATATATATATATATATATATATATATATAGTAGCATCGCTAAGGTGCACGGAAGTGCACTGATTATGAGAACGCTGCTCTACTATTTCTCTATTGCCAAATACTTAGGTGTATTATATACACTTCATTATAACGATATGTACAAACAATGTTACAATATATATATATATATATATTCATTCGTTTATTCATTTATTCATTAATGCTTTACATGACTAGCTATATTCTAAACTTGAGCTTATTTCAATTGCCAAAATGTATGCACTCGCAAATCAACAAATTTGGAAAGCCTCAGCAAAAAAGTCCTGTTTCTATTACAAGGACAATACAATGCCACTTAGATGCAATAAATAAACTGGAAAAGATTCTTTGTGCAGTGATATATTTGAATGTGGAACCTTTAGTGGAAAGCTTTACAACTGTTTACCTTCAAATTTGACAACTTATATATAAATTATATTATTTCCAATGATGGTAAAATTTTGAACTTCATAATTTTTAGTATTCATAAATATTGATTCAATGCATAAAAATTTTAAGAATAATTGTAGGCTAAAACCAAAATTTGAAAAATAAATTAATATTATATAAAGCACGTTTCATTAAAATATATGTTTCAATGAGGTAATATAATTGTGTACAGACTTTTTACTGATTTTAATTTAAAAAAATTCTTAATTTTAATTTAAAAAAATTCTTATTTTGGTAGTATTGTATTTTAGGAAAAGATTTGAGTTGGGATGCAAATGCACCCTAATCAGTCACAAAATATAACTTTTTGAAGAAAAAGGTTGTTTTACATATTTATATAAAAATCCATGTTGCCACGAACTATGCTTATAAAATTCAAAATTTTTATTTAAATCTCAAATTTATTTTGAAAAAATTAATTTTCCTGTCATTGATTTTAATAAACTCTACTGCAATTTTTTAATGTATTGCAATATAAAATTTTAGCTTGTTCTTTAACTTGCCATTGTTTATTCTATTGTTTTCAATCGCCTTAGCTTTCAATTTTGAAGTAAGTTTTATCTTGTTTGAAATAACTCCAATTCTCTATTCATAGTAACATCGTAACTCAACTATTTGAACTCTATAAATATATTAGGATTATATAACTAAGCAATGAAATGAATTTGTTGAACTTCTGTCAGAGCAATCATCAATTTCCACTCATAATCGAAGTCATGTCAATCAGAAACGGATCTGCTTTTTATTGGTGGAAAAATACAGATAAAAGAACTATCTATTTCAAACATAGATGGAAAGGGGTCGAAAATTTTAGGCGCATTTTATGATCGTTGACAAAAACATTTTTTGAATTCTTTGGATTGCTTTACCAGGACTGACGATATAGATTGCAGCACTAGAAGAGCATTTGATATATTGTAATATTTCAAAATTTAACATTGATTTTTCAACAATTTGCTTTACGTTATATAGGATTCATTACATTTAAGTTGATTTGCATGCACTATTTTCCAATACCTCAGTCCAACCCCAACCCTGTCGAAAATTTTAGGCGCATTTTATGATCGTTGACAAAAACATTTATTCAATTTTTTGAATTGCTTGACCAGGACTGACGATATAGATTATAGTACTAGAAGAGCATTTGATATATTGTAATATTTCAAAATTTAACATTGATTTTTTAACACATTGCTTTAGGTTGCATAGGATTCACTACATTTAAGTTGATTTGCATGCACTATTTTCCAATACCTCAGTCCAACCCCAACCCTGTCCTTTCCGGTATATCATATAAGACAAGTTTGATCTCAAGACTTGTTGAAACACTAAAATTTTCTATTCACAATTGAAAAAAAAACATAAATATATTTTAGGTCCCTGTTTAGTTTTGTTTGAATGCTTAATTATATTCGGATCAGTTTCGGATTAAAAATATAAATTCTTTCAAAAATTTGGATCCGGATGATGAAGTTTTGAATACAGATCAGTTCGTATCCTAAAATTTTGGATCCGATTCCATCTCTGTGCACCTTAATTATTTACTTATTCTAATATATCTGCTTTATTATCTTGCACCGCATTTTTTCTTTGGAGTACTAAAAAAAAGATTTTTGGAGTATATGCTTGTCATTCACGTAGCATGCAGAATTTTGGTTCCATATAATTCCAGAACGCAATTAACCTATGCTTATGAAATCTAAGAGATTAACTTTATTTAGATTCAACGAAAATCTGACCTCGCTTCACTAGCACTATATATATATATATACATATATATATATATATATATTTATATATATATTATATATATATTTAGATATATAGTTAGATATACATAATGCAAGATCAGATTCGTAAGTAAAGGTTATTGTGAAATATATTGAAAATACATATAATCTATCTAAAAAAAAATGTGCAATATTTGATTTAAATTTTCTGCATAAAAGGAAAACATTGTAGTAAGAACTATTCCAACAAAATCAGGTGAGATAAACATGAGTTTTAAATCAAAGTCTGAAAAGAAATAGTCCTTTTGGTATTAAGGGCATGGAAAGAGAAGAATTTGTTTTAAAAGCACAGTCCCTCTATTCTAATTAGAAATATTCCAGAATTATTTAATATTATGATGATTTCATAGATGAAGTAGAAGTTCAATGTGGTGAACACTTTGGAGAAAAATAAAAAATTTAAAGAAATAAAAAAAAATATAGCCATTAGAACCAGGGGCATAAAACAATAATGGCTTATGGGCAATAATTGAATTGAAAAGATTTTAATATAGCTATTTTAAACTTGTAACGTGTTATTTAGCAGTAAAGTGTCATTTTACGTCTGTAAAATATTATATCAATAATGCACTATTGATTTGGCATTCATTACAAATTGCTCACACAAAACCAAGGATTGATTACATAATTTCTTTTGCAGTTTGTGAGAGGAAGAAATTTGATCTTCAAGCAAACATTGAATTAGTTGCAGTAAGCATATGACATCGTTTTCTTATGCAATTGATTGGTTAATGCTTTTCTACACAAAATTCTTAGCATTTGATCCCACTAAAATGGCGTTATTATATTACCTGTCTTCTGTTTTATTATTTTCTGCTTGTTTGAAATTCCTTAGAATGACGATTTAGATTCAGTTAATAATACTCATTTAATCTAAAGCAGGTATGTGTACTACACAATCTGTAAAAAAAATACAATAATTATCGAACTAGTTTCCAACTTATTCTAAAAAAAATAAAATTCAACAAAAATGGAGGATGTGCAAAATAATATAAAACCAAAATCACATATAAAATCAAAATTCATTAGCATCATTTGATAAACATTAAATATGATGTGTGGAATCCTCTATTTTTTAAAACTTCTGAACAACAACCACTGCAAGATCATGCCACATGCTAGTTTCTTTCAATTTTTGGTGCTACTTTTTTCCAGTCATCCTCAATTATGCTCCATAAATTGTCGACTGTTGATTTGTGCATGCCATTTCATTACATTAATATTTTCTTGTTGCAGATAATCTTTTATCTGTTTAGGAGTGTGACATGAGGCATTGTTGTGTTGAAAAATAGCTTTCTGATTTAGAGATGCCCGAACTGAAGGAATAACGTGTGTGTCCACCACCACTAAAGATTGTTCAAATGTTGTGTTTGTGATTCTCATCTGTACTGTGTTTATCATTCCTTTTCTATCAATATATTCTCCTGATGCAAATACTTCATCCATTTTGTCTTCTGTTTGCAGTACAAATCATATTTAGAATATTTATTTTCTCACCGGAAACAAATTGCCTACCATTAGAAACAACTAAATTAAACTTACTTTTATCACTTAAGTGCACCTTGCATTTAGAATGATTTTCCAAAGACAATGAGCATCATCATATGTCAGTAATTTATGAAATCTCTGATCAATAATTGGTAATTTCTTTTTGTTTCTGCGTCTAGGAGCAGGTAGTGTTGGGAGGCTGCACCTGTTAAATATAGTGGGAGTCTTGCTGCTGCTTGCTGTTGGATCATTTTGCACTCCATCATTTTTAATTCAAACATTTGTAGCCATTCAGCAAATGTTGGATTATAGCTGTCTACCCTTCCATTAAATTTGGGTAGTAGCCTTACAAGGTATTGCATTGCTAGTTGTCAATTGGTGTAGAATTTAGTTTTCATATTTGGGTTTCCTATTGTTTTTCACTGTATATTCCTTATGCAGTTGTGTAGTCACTGCTTTTGTGACTTTGTTAATGATTTTTTGTTTCTCTGTGTCTGAGTCCTCATCAGATTCCTCATATATCACTTCTTTGGGAGCTGGTATGTGCAGGGCTTGCAATTCCTTTCTGTTCTGGAAAGGAATTCTATTTCATGGGTTTTGCATGTTGCTCCTGTTTTTTTCTTCTGTCAGCTGTATTAATCTTAATCTGTCTTTCAGTTGCTCCAATTCCCCTGATTGTAGATTGTTGTCCTCTATTAACTGCATATTTGTTTTTTCCAGTTCTTGATTTGTTTTCTGCCATTGTTGGTTTTGTTCTAAAAACCTTTTATTGGACTCTGATAATTGATGGGTGAGCATTTTGATCTTGTTTGGGATTAATTGGATTTGTTCATCTAGCCACATCTCCATATTTAATCTAATTTTGCTCAGTATGGTTTCATTTTGTCATTCCATTTCTTTAAATTTATTGGTTAGTTATTCTATTTCATGTTTTAAGATTGCTTTGTTTTCCTGGCTCTTCCTCAGCATATTGATTATGTCTGGTATGTTCATCTTTGGGGGTTCATCTCTGGGGGTGAATTGAGGGATTGCAATTCTGTGTCAGTGGCTGAGTTCTCACCAAAGTACAGTGATGATTGTATTGTTCTAGGGGTTACTGCCTTGATTGCAGTTTTTTTGCACTGCCTTTCTTACCTTTTGTCATTTTTTTATTTGGTTTTTAGTGATCTTCCATTTTTTTGATTGTGATTCTGGGATCCTGTTAAAGTGCTTTGGTTTAGTTTCAGGTAATTCTCTCTATTAACTTGTTGATTTTGCATGTAACTGTCCGTTGCTTACTTTCACTTTCACTTGTAGCTCTTGTTGTTGTATGCAGATAGTTCCACTGAATGTTTCTTTTAAGAGTTGCTGTTCTTGCCTGTCATGATTGCCATGTAACATCCTCTACAGGCATTAATGCTGTTTATCTCTTGCTACTGTATAACACTAGTTGTAGTTTTGTGGGTAGGGATTTACCTAACTAGATACTGCTAGGCTTTTGTTTCTATTAACTTAATGTAACTAGATTTTACTGTTCACTATTTAGGTGATGAAGCCATGCGGCAGTTTCTCCAGTTATTGATAGTGGGCATTTGCCCAAAGCTAATCTCCACGTCCAGTTTCACCAACTCCTCTGATGGTTCATTTGATTGAGTTCCACACCTCAGCTAATCAATACAATTTATGTGTACCTTATCCTTGCTCAGTGCATACTCAAGACATGACACAATTCGACTTAAACTCTATTTTGTAAAAGTGTTCTATTTGTTTGCAACCTGACTTGTTACTAGCTGCTTGCTTGACACTACATGTAGTGATTACCAAAATATATTGGCATCTCTAAATATATTAGTTTCAAGCAGCTTCCTAACTTACATTTATAAATTAATACATGTACAGTCACTTTATCAGTCATTTAACAGTCATCAATTTGGATCTAAAATAGTACTAATATTTTTTGTATGTTTTGGTCATCCAACCATTTGTTCACAGTTAATTATTTTGATATATGTAGTAAGTGATTGCTAGTCAACTAATCAAGAGAAATTCCATATACGTAATCTATGTGCACCTTCATGGTCTGGCACAGGGACCCTTGAATATACTGGCCTTAATAATTAGTTTAATAACTGGCAGCTTCCTAACCTACATTTAATTTTTAATACATGCTCATTCACTTTATTGGTCACATTATAGTAAACAATTTAGATCTAAAATATTATAGATAAAATTCATAGGTTTCAGTCATCCAACCATATTTCAAATCTATTATAATTAATACATGTACTAAATGATCAATAGTCAACTAAACATAAGTGCACTTTCATGGTCTGGCACAAAGACCCTAGAATTGATCTTTTGATGGATCCAGACCACTACTAAGCACCACTCAATTAGCTCAACATCATATTAAATAATCAAAACATTATAGTAGAACAAAATAAGAATTCCAAATAAAATTCTTTATCAATTGCTTACAGTACTTAATTTGTATTTATAGTAATTCCAGAAAAGTACCTGTCAATTTCAAATTTAAACTTTTCTTCTTCCAAGATGGTGGCTAAAAATAATGGATGTGATTTCATCCCCTTGTTTTGCTAAAAGTATTTTTATTGACTGATACTAATCTCTCATTTTTGACACATATTGTTTCTTGGTTGCTTAATACAAATAAATCTAAATTAATCTAATTGATCTAAATACAATATTTCTAATCATCATTTCTTTGATCATATTCTTGCTCTGCTCAACATTCACATCTTATTTTTGATTTGTTTGGATGATGCTACATAAGTAAATGCCAGGTTTCATTAAAGAAAATATTCTTTTGACCAGAGCTAATCCTAACATCTTCTAATTGAACATATTTAAAAACCTGGATCATCAAAATAATATTGAAAAATGACGTGAGCAATGGGTTCCTGTGAAGCAGTCTTAATTGTCACTTGGTTCAGGAAACATGAATCACATTGTCATTGATAGTGCTTATGATGATTGAGAGGATTTATATGGCCTAGATAATAATAACATTAACATGATGATAGGGATAATAATAATAATAATAATAATAATAATAATAATAATAATAATAATAATAATAATACAGCATATCACAAGTGGGTAATGAAGATGTTAGAGGCTAATGGAGTTTTGCAGAAATGGGTTGAGTTTCTAGAAAGAGAGATGGGAAAGTGGCAGACTGAGATAGATGGGCATAGGTTGAGGTTTTGACGAGGTATATTCCAGGGAGACAGCTTAGCACTACTACTGTTTGTAGTTAGCTTAATACCTATCACAGAAAAGTTAAAGGAGACAGGCATAGGGTATAAGATGGAGACGAATGGTAGAGCAGTGAGTCACCTGTGGTACATGGACAACCTGAAGATGTATGCTAGTTCAAGGAAGATGTTGTAGAAGCAAGTGGAGACATTGGAGAATGCAAGCAGAGATTCAGGGTTGGAGTTTGGATTAGGAAAGTGGGCAGCAGTGACAATTGCTAGAGGCAAGTGTGTGGATGGGGACAGCTTGAGGACAAGCAGTGGGGATAAGATTGAGGAAGTTAAAGAGGGGTACAAGTACTTAGGTGTGATAGAGAAAGACAGAACAGATCACGAGAAAATGAAGATGACGCTAAAGAAAGAATACACGAGGAGAGTAAGGAAGGTACTACAGAAGTCAGCATTGAATGGGCAGAATAGTATAAAAGCAATGAATACATGGGAGATACAAGTGTTGAGAGATTCAGCAGGAATAATTAGATGCAACAAGAATGAACTTAGGGAGCTAGACAGAGAGACAAGGAAGGTACAAGCAGTAGAGAGGGCTTTCAACCTAAATGGAGAAGTGGATAGGTTGTGAATGGCAAGGCATAAAGGAGGGAAAGGACTGCTAAGTGTGGAGGAAACTGTAGAAGCAGATGGACTAGAGCTAACAGAGTATGTAGAATCACAAACTAGAGGGTCAGTACTGGAGGTCACTAAGGAATTAAGGAAGATAAGAACTGTGAGTGAAGGAAAGAAGGTATACCAGAGTAGGACGGAATCAGAGAGACAAACAAGGTTTAGGCAGAAAGCAATTCATGGAGAATACTGGAGGAACACAGAAAAGTGTGACAGAGAAAAGAGCAACAAGTGGTTAAAGAAGGCAGGACTGAATATAGAAACAGAAGCACTGATAATGGCAGCACAGGAGCAAGCAATAAGAACAAACTGGGTGAAGAAGCATATAGACAGAAGAGTAGAAGTAAGTGATAAGTGTAGGCTATGTAAGAAAGAG
>CABFPE010000010.1:3231265-3260363 GCA_900660155.1 Hofstenia miamia | reverse complement strand
AAAAACTCCTAACCGTAACTTAAGTGCGGTTTCGTGACTGGCACAAGGACCCTGAGAATCGATCCCGTGATGGACTCCAGCCACTACTAGACACAATTTGCCTAGCTGTACATTTTATTAAACAATCAAACCAGATAAAGTAGAAATGAAAATTAAATAAACTCCGAAGAATTTATTGTTCATCAAAATTATGGTTAAATCAAAGCTATTTATAAAATTTCTACAAAAGTACCTGCCGATTTTAAATTTCAAATGATTCGTCTGCCAATATGGCTGTTCATACGTAAGCGTTAGTTCGCTCAATTTAATTTGTCAATTGTTCCTTGATTGGCTAACAAGTTTTCTCATTTTGAACAATATTAAATCTTAGTTGCATTGTACAAAAATAACTAAAGATCATTAACTAAATTTTTACAATTAATTTCAATTAATAATAATCATTCGACGTTATTCAGCTTTGGTTGCCTTTTTGGATGATGCTACAACTACATTCAGGGTAGTTAAGTCTTTCAAGATTCAAAAAGACTTCAGACTTTTCTGTCATGCCATTAGCTTCCAGCAACTCTTGGAACCGGGTGGTAGATGCTGGGAGATGCTTGATCATTCTTTGGGTACATAGCAGACCATCCTGTAAGCTGGTCTTGGCAGTTGCACCCCACATAAACATCTTTAGAGTGTCGGAAAAGATGTTAATGTCTGACGGACAGATACCTAGATGTTGGCTGATTGTCATGATTGACATCTTCCCTGTTATGCTTGCCCCCACCAGTTGGGCGGAATATATTTCAAATTGCTCCATTGGCCGTTTTGATTTGCTAGGTGACGATGGTAGTGTACAGGGGTGGAGCAGCCAGTTCTTAGCTCTCCACAGTAGCAGGCAAACTGTGATTTTGTGTGGCGAATTCTTGGCTAAGTTAATTCTTGTGCTAGCGTCCAATGGTAGCACAAGGGTGGGAGTCTTTGTTAAAAAGATGGCTAAGACCCAGATGGCTCCTCTAGCTAGAAAATAGCCATTCTTTGTAATTCCTCCTGTCCTGGGTTGCGTAAGAGCAGTGGATTTCTCCTAAGATTCGCTCCACTGACAGATGATATTTTGCTGATGGGCTCTTTATCTCTAAAATGGGCCATTCAGTTTCTGTACTTCTATCAGCTTTAAGGTCCTTCCATATCTTGTCAATCTCATGCATTGTGCTAGCACTTTGTACAAGTGCGAAATTGGCTCACAAATCTGTAATCCAGGTTAACAGGCAGCTATGTGGATTGATCATCTCTAGTGTCTGCGCCTGGAGAGCAGCATCTATGATCAATCTCTGATCAATGGTCTGTGTGTCAGAATCTGCTTGCATAGTAACAAGTCTGTATAAATTAGCTTGGTCACCAACAGCAAACTAGCCTGGTACATCAACACAGGTCATAGAACTCAGGATAAATGATAAAGAAGTTTTCCATGCAGAAATGGAGACTTTTGATGGGATCTGGAATTTTGCTCTCAACCTCAACATGAAGCAAAATTATTAGCCTGATCCTTTCTGTCTTAGCCAAACTGTAGGCAATCTCAATGCTCTCCATGGCATTTGGCTTTGCAATTTCCTTTGGTCTCAGAAAGTAGATGAGCAGTAGGTTGGGGAAATCAATGTTGATGCACTCAAATTTTTCTATCCCTCTTCAATTACTAATGAATCTACTGAGGACTGGGAGGGTAAAGTCATTGTCAAAGGATATGTGCACTGTACTCCTCCAATAGTTCCTACCTAGGCTAGTGAGCATATGGGTGTCATAGAAAATTAGAGCATTAACAGGTTGCCTCTTCTTGCCATCCATGGCAAATGGGATGATGTCTATGGAACATGTGAACATCTTATAATTGTAAGCTCTCCAGATCTGGTGCTGAGTTTCCTCTGAAATGTTGTCTCTACTGAAGTTGGTAGTGTGCCTAGTGGCTATGAAATAGGGGTGAATTGTTTCATAACCAATTCTTGACATTTTCTTCTTCTTATCCTTGAGTTTGTGTGAGTGAATGGTGGAAGTGGCTGAGGGTGAATCAAAAGAGTCCGAAGTGGTTATCAAGTCACTGTATGGGGGTTGATTTACATTTGTTATATCACTAAATGATACACTAGCAACAGAGTTTTTAGGCGACTCATCTTGCACACATGGAGATATGCATCTCCCCACATAGTAGCAAGATTGGGTTGCAGGTGTGCTATTGGCTCTCCTCATTATCAGGGCTACGCATTGCACCCTCATGACATACTCACTTTTGATCACTTGCTTCTTCAGGCAGGGATACACATCTCCCATGCCTAGTTGAAGCATCTGAACCCTCACTGATGTTAATCCTCCCGTGCACTCAGCAATGTCGCAGTGGAGATGGTGGGCCTTGCTTCTTGCCGCTCTGGTGACCAGGGATCATCTCTAAACAGAATGTTAAGGTTAAGGTCCCAGCTACTGGGATCTGACAAAGTGATCTCTCTAGCCTGATGTTGGGGCAACACTCAGTTATTACTTAGTTCCATGTCAGTGACACTAGTATCATTATAATCAGAGTCAATAAAATCCTCTTCAGGATATGCAGTTAAATTATCATAGGTTTCATATATGTCAATACCATTATCCACAAGTGTAGATTCAGTATTCTCATCTAAAACTACGTGTTCAATGTCCTTGATGGCTCTTTTGAACCATTGGAAGTGAACCACCTTCCCATTACTAAGTGTATACTTATTGTGATCCATCACTTTGTAACCAGCCCCTGCCAGTTCATGACCAAATTTTGCACTTGGTTTTGATCTGTGACAGGGTGTGGGAAATATGCGAACACCTTATCACCTTTTATGCCTGATGGCAGACTGGCCAGTGTTGTGGCAGATAGTCAAATGGATGTGAAGTAACTCACACATCAGTTGTGCCACATATGTGTTTACACTGGCATTGTGGTACTTTGGGAACATCGTTGATAAAACTGTTAGAAATTCCGTGCCAAACATGGCTCTGAATGAACTTACTTGAGTAGTCACATGGACAGAGGTGTAATAGAAAAATTTGAAGACTTTGACTATGTGTCTCCACTGGTTTCCAGCTTCTCAGGCTAAAGCTACTCACAACAGCTTAATTAATGTTCTGTTCAGGTGTTTGACCAAGCCATTGGATTGAGGGTAGTAGGCCATGGTGAACTCATGTATGATTTCCATTTCACAGCTCAGAGCCGTCATTAGGTTGTTTTCAAACTGTGGGCCTTTGTCAGAGACAAACCTTTCCATGGGCCTGAGCTTGAGAACCCATTCCTTCATAATCTTCTCAGCTATCCACTCAGCAGTAGTATTCTTGAGTGGGATCACACATGTGTACTTGGTGAAATGGTCGACCATGTCCAGCTCTCAAGTGCCATGTGTTGCTAAGGGAAATGACTCATGTTTTGTAAGAGGCATTGTTTGCACTTGTCAATCACATCAAGTACTGCAGCTCGAATCCCAATGGTTATGTCCATGGTGTTAAAGTTTTTCTCTGTTTGCACTATGCTGAGGTGGCCACGTTCATGAATTTGCCTCGCCAGATCTCATTAGTATATTCCGGGATAGCCAGCCAGTTGTTCCTGCTTTTAGCATAGAGGAGCTCCTGGTCACTGGTTTGCCAATTGTATCACTGAAAATACTGATCTGTTAGCAGACCCATTGGGAACAGAGGATCTGCTATTTGACATAAAATCTCTGACATCACTATATCACATTTCTGATGTTTTCAGATTTCCTCTGCAGTTATTTCCTCTTGCATGAGGATAGGCAGGATAGCTCTGCTGTGCTGATCCACATTGATGTCTGGCAGTGGTTTGTATTCTGTGAGGGGGATGAATCCAAACTGCACCCGCCTTCCTGCAGGCTTATTTAAGTCATGTTCATAGCTTGGAAGAGCTGTCCAGTAATTGGCATTTAGTTGGAGTTTTCCAGGTCAGTGTTTGATGGTAAAAGTAAAATCATTCAAGAACTCTATCTATCTGGCTACAATGCTTGATTTATCACCAGAGAACTTTTTCAGCCAGGCCAGAGCACTGTTGTCAGTGTACACCATGAGAGAGTGGTCCAATACAAATTACCTGAATTTCTTCAGTGACTCAACCACCATGAGCATTTCACTCTTTGTGGCAACATAGTTCACAGTTTACAGCTGAAATATTGAACAGGACTCTCTACTCCATTAATTATCTGGTTAGGACCCCGCTGATAGCCATGGTGCTGGCGTCACAATCAATGATGAATCCCTTTTAGTAATTGGGGGCATTAAGTGTTGGGATCTTTTTCAACTCCTTCCTAATTACATCGAGATCTTCTCGCTCTCATAATGTCCATTGGAACTCAACTGACTTTTTCAGTAAACAAGAAATGTTTTTTGTCTTCTCAGTCAGGTTGGGGAGAAACATCTCATAATAATTCACAAAGCCCATGAGCCTTTGAACATCCTTGCAGCTTTTGGGTGTCTCAATCTGGTTGAGGTAATCCCTAGCATTTGTCTTAATGGAGATCTTTCCTGGTTCAATTATGTGCCCTAGGAAAGTGACCTTATTCTGTGTGAGAACACATTTGTTTCCATTCATCCGCAATCCAGCATTCTGGAGTAGCTCAAGAATATCATCAATATATGCCGAGATGCCAGGCTCTAATAGGTTGGCATCACTCTTCAACACTTTCATCACATACCTCTGGAACATCACAGGGGCATTGCACAAACCAAAGGCCATGTAGCACTGCTCATACAAACCATAAGGCATTATAAAAGCAGTCTTTGGAATAACTGAAGCCTTCATAGACACCTGCATAAGTCAAGACATGAAAAGAGCTTGAATTTACTGGTGTCAAAAAGCAGGTCTTCAATCCTTGGCAGAGGATATGCATCCTTGATAGTAATATCATTTAGCTTAGGAAAATCAATGCAGAGACGATATTTGTCTCCCTGTTTAATGAAGATGGTGGGCACTGTGTAAGGGCTATTGCTAGCCTGGATGATACCACTCTCTAGGAGGTTGCTTAATACATCTTTATATGCATCTCAAAGACTTTTGGGAATCTGCTGCACTGGCAACATTATTAGCTTATCAGTCATAGTGTCAATTGAATGATCTTCTCCAACAGCTTCACCTACACTGATCATCCTGTAATTAAACACCTCACATTTCTGCCAAAGCAGAGATCTCAAAGCTTCATGTTCCTCTTCACTGAGGTGCAGATGTCAACTTATCAGCATTGAGTCAAACTGGAAAACAAGACTTGTTAAATATAGTGATGTAAGATTTACCATGCTTGATGTGGCACAACTCAGGCAACAGCTTAATGCCTCTTGGGCAGCTTCCTTTGGGTCTAACCACCATAACATCTCTGTCATATGCTTTACATGAAAAGACGAGGACATGATTCCAGCAGCAGCTTTCAACAATTGTTAACTCTGTTAAATAGAAAAAGAGCTCTTCCTCTGGGACTGTTGTCAACCAGGTAGCTTTGTCATCTTGTATCAAAACTGTCTTGTTGCATTCAAGGAAGTTGCTTCCTAAAATAATATCTTATGAAAGTGGTTGGTTGGAAGTGTCCACAACTACCAGATCAACCTGAAACAGCCTGTTATTAATATGCATATTGACATCCTCTACTTTGCCTCTCAGGGAGATCATGTTTCCTGAGGCATTGATCAAGTTAAGCATGGACAGATCAAGAGCGTCCCTGCTCATGCATAAATCCGAGCAACATACATCACTGATAACTGAGGCAGTGGCAACAGTATCCACAGTGGCATTCACTTGACTTGATAATGATAGGAATTACATTGTTCCACATGAGGTGGGTAATCACTAAGATCTCCTGTGCTTGTTTGCTAGGAGGCGGCGCTCCCTCTAATTTAAAATCTCAGAAGAAGCCAAAGCTTGCTGCCAAGCATGGCAGCTCCATCATTGATCACAAACCCATCTCCATCTGCGAGAATTTGGATGGCGGCAGTACATGCATTTCTTAGATGACCGTCCACAGCAATAGCATCTAGTGAGTGGATTGGACTTTTTTTTCGTTAGAGAGGGGCCTCCCTTAACTTGGGCTTACTGATGCCAGAGGCAGATTTCAACTTGGCGACATCCTTATCTATTCAACTAGTGTTGTGCATGAGATAAACAGCATTGATTTGGCCTGTAAATTTCAGTAATGCAGAGTGCTTATTGAAGCATTTGGGGCCTCCTTGAGGCTCAACAGGAAGAACCGAGCTGGTAAACCATGGTCAGCCACACATCTCAGACCTTCTAGGTGTACCAGACAGAGGGCTTCCATCAGCACAATGATCAGAAGTAGTGGGCACAACAGAGGTGAGAACAGGAAATGGAAGAGCTGACCTTGCTTCCACAGGTAGAGCTGGGGTCATAAGAGTAGGCAAGCTCAACACAGACGAAATTGAGGACTGTGTAAATGTAGGCTCATAGCTAGTAGTGGTAGTCCATTGAGAAGTTGATCTTGGAGGAATTGATTTGCCTGAAGGAGCTCAGATCCAATGCTCTCAGTGTATGTCAAACATGCAAGCAAACCAGCTCATGAGTTGCTTGCCAAAATCCTCAAGTGCAGCAGTAGTGACGTAGTTTTCACAGCTAGGAGGTGGGGTTGGCTTTGGGGCGGACATAAGCTGACTAACTTGCAGTTGCAGGGACAGAATTGAGTCAAGTAATTTCTGCTCCATCCTTTGGAACTCAACATGCTGAGTGTTGAGCTCTGCCTGGAGAGCCTCGATGCATCACTCTCCTTCAACTCGCAGTGCAACTTGCTGTGACAGCCTATCTCACAGATGCTTGATCTCAAGAGTTTTGTGGTCAAAATGAGGGGTAAGGTCAGAAGTTAACGGATAATCTGGAATCTGTGNACAGCAATTGCAACTAGTGAGTGGATCTTACTTTTTCTTTGTTAGAGAGGGGCCTCCCTTAACTTGGGCTTACTGATGCCAGAGGCAGATTTCAACTTGGCGACATCCTTATCTATTCAACTAGTGTTGTGCATGAGATAAACAGCATTGATTTGGCCTGTAAATTTCAGTAATGCAGAGTGCTTATTGAAGCATTTGGGGCCTCCTTGAGGCTCAACAGGAAGAACCGAGCTGGTAAACCATGGTCAGCCACACATCTCAGACCTTCTAGGTGTACCAGACAGAGGGCTTCCATCAGCACAATGATCAGAAGTAGTGGGCACAACAGAGGTGAGAACAGGAAATGGAAGAGCTGACCTTGCTTCCACAGGTAGAGCTGGGGTCATAAGAGTAGGCAAGCTCAACACAGACGAAATTGAGGACTGTGTAAATGTAGGCTCATAGCTAGTAGTGGTAGTCCATTGAGAAGTTGATCTTGGAGGAATTGATTTGCCTGAAGGAGCTCAGATCCAATGCTCTCAGTGTATGTCAAACATGCAAGCAAACCAGCTCATGAGTTGCTTGCCAAAATCCTCAAGTGCAGCAGTAGTGACGTAGTTTTCACAGCTAGGAGGTGGGGTTGGCTTTGGGGCGGACATAAGCTGACTAACTTGCAGTTGCAGGGACAGAATTGAGTCAAGTAATTTCTGCTCCATCCTTTGGAACTCAACATGCTGAGTGTTGAGCTCTGCCTGGAGAGCCTCGATGCATCACTCTCCTTCAACTCGCAGTGCAACTTGCTGTGACAGCCTATCTCACAGATGCTTGATCTCAAGAGTTTTGTGGTCAAAATGAGGGGTAAGGTCAGAAGTTAACGGATAATCTGGAATCTGTGGGGCATTCTGAGTGTTCATCACTCAGTGATTTGGTAAATGTGGCAGTGGATCTGGTGAGGTTGGATGAGATAAACTGATCAGTGATAAAATGGTGCAAGGGGCGGCATCCAGGCCATCAATGCTTGCACATGAGACGCCCTCTAAGAGCGACCCAAAAGGAGAACAAAAAACAGTATGGGTTCACTCCATTCACTACAAGTAAAAGAACAGAGAATACAACCCTTCTCAAGGGGTGAGGTAACACCCTTGTAGCATCAAGATGTTTGCCATGTGAATTAACATGAGTTCACCAGTTATACATCTGTGGTAGTGGAACCAGAGTTGCAAACCAAAAGAAAACAACTGAATCATAAGTAAAAAAAACAGCAGCAGCAGTCCTGCATCACGTCAGGGTCACCAGGTAGAATCGGTGGCTGGGAACTATAATGGCATTACCAAAAAGAAACTAGTTGACTCTGCAAGAAGGTTACAATTGAGGTCCACATGGAGCAGCCACAATTCCAACAAAATAAATAGCAAGAGATCGTAATAACTGATAGCATCGGTAATTCATCCACTGTAACTTGTAACCAGGATGACCAATTCATACGGCGTCCAGCCAGAGTGCTACCTGAGGGGAAGGCAGCTTGTGATTAGAGGGTGCGGTGGTTACTTGTCTCAACATTTAATTTCTACATCAATGCAAAATAGAAGTCTCGAAGTGGTTTTTATCTCTCAGCTAACTATTAATTAGCACATAATTGCTGTGCATTCACATTCACTAATGGCATAATTTAATCTCTGTGTCAGTTGTTATAAGTGGATGTATGACAAGAACAGAAAGTTTATTATTTCCCTATGCCTAGTCATAACCTAATACGACCCACAATTTAGGCTGCAAACCACCCAGAGTTACGCATGACACTGGTGCCAGGTTAGTAGTACTCCCAAATAGTCGTCATGACTTAAGCAATTATTATGTTAAAAGTAATTTGAATAATCAAAAAAATAAACATCGGAAAAAATGAACACATTTCAGTTTAAGCAAAGCTTGATTCTAGTTTTGTCTTCCTGGTTGCTACAATTGTTCCCTATTTATACAAATCTTAATCATTTCCTGCTAATTGTTTACAAGTTCAAGTGAGCAAGCAAGATAACACGTCATATATCATTGAGGGGACAAAGTAACTGCAAAGAAACTTAACCTTGAAATTACGAGGTGACGTCAAGGGTGACGTAGGAAATACAAAATTACAAATTAGAGATTAATAAAAATCCATAGAAATATTTAAATGTCCCCAAGTGACTCTACACTATAACCTAATGTAGCATCATCCAAAAGGAATAAGCTGCAAACAAGAGATTAGCATTGAATGATTAATAGTGATGAAATATAATCAGAAATATGATTGTAAAGATTTAGTTAATTATCTTATTCATTTTGTAAAATGCAACCAAGTTACAATATTGTACATTCTGAGAAAAATACCAGAGCTTATTAAGTATTTTTTGACAAATTGTAACAAGCGAAATTATGCTTACGTAAGAACAGCCATATTGGCAGAAGATTATTTCAAATTTCAAAATCAGCAGGTACTTAAAACTTATTAAATAAATAGCTTAGAATTTAGAGGAAAATTGATGAACAATAAATTCTTCGGAGTTTATTTTATTTTCATTCTTCATTTATCTGGTTTGCTATTTAATAAAATGTTCAGCTAAGCAAGTTGTGTCGAGTAGTGGCTGGATTCCATCACAGGAGCAATTCAAAGGGTCCTTGTGCCAGTCATGAAACAGCACTTATGTTATGGATAGGAGTTTTTTGATTCTTGCTTANCTTACATTTGCAGCATGTTTTGCTATGCCCCACATTATTCATATGGCTTACACCCACATGTTTTATAGTAACACACTTCAAAAAATTTCATATGCTTCAATTGATTAACCATTGCAACATACAATTTTTTTTTCATTTTCAGTATATACTACATCTAAAGGCTACACTGTTTTTGTTAATATACCCCATTATCACCCATTATGTTTTGTTGATCAATTTTCCATTATTTCTAATGATTACATGTACAATGTTTACAATGTAATTTGGGAACTTTCAAAAAACCTTATTTCATTTTTGTCAATAAACTACACTATCACACACAGCATTTTTGATAATCAATTTTCCATGATTTTGAAAAGCTTACACATACAGTGTTTATCTCATTTTTCATGAAAACTTACAAAAAAAGTCTACATTTTGTTTTCAAAACACACTATTTCATTGTAAAAATTCCATGTGTTTAATTCATTTTCACAAATCAAGGAAAAATATTTGCTATACACAACACAATTCAATTGATTAACCATTGCTACATACAATGTTTATTTCAAATACATTGATATTTCATTGTAAAAAATTCCATGCATTTTCACAAAAAAGGGAAAGTAATTGCTATACTTAAAGGCGTAATACATAATAAAAGCAACCTACATTTTCAGAAATAGTAAAACATAGTTTATGTATAGAACCAAAAATTTATTTCCTAAAATTTTTACATGCAATATTAATAAAAATGTATATACACATGCATTTTCTATATACAAAAATTATTATATATTAGATTTTACATTGTGATCTTTTCTTTACACTTCTTTTGGTTTGCATGATTTTTTTCAGGTTGTACATGTTTGCTGACTGATGCATCTTTTCTTGACTTTCCATGTTTTTTCAGGTTGTACACATTGTAGACTGATTCATCTTTTATTGATTTTTCCATGTTTTTTCACTCTTACTTGCTTTATATGGCTGCATACATTTACATGGCTTTTCTCAACTTACACACCATTGTTCAATTTTATTTGATTATTAGGTCTTGTTTACGTGATTGTTTGCATCACACAGTGTTCAACTCTTCCATTGTTTTGTATCTCACAATTCCATGATATGCATTTGCTCTAAACATATAAACTTGAAATGAGTGTAGCAGGATTCATGTTAAATTCATTAGCAAAACGTTTACAAAGAATTTGAGCTTTATTAATAATTCTACATTCATAATTTGCATTGTTAGTTAAAAAAATTATTGTGTCTAAATAATTCTAGTCAGTAAATTGTAGCAATTATGCAAAAGCAATTAAATCAATTTAATGTAGAATCATGCCAACTCGCTGTGATGGCATTGTTCAGAGAAAACTATTACTTTTCTTAGATTAAGACACAAAGCATAGTTGACACTTTTCCGATTTCTCTCCTTTATAATAAGTGCGCTGTTTATTAAACTAATTTAATATGTAAGAACCTTTGTAGCTACTTAATTCAAAAAACATGTATAACTAAAAAACAAAAGTATTTAGAGTACCCTGGTTTTTCTTTCTGTAGATGTATTTGTTAGCCAACTTCACTTCAATGTTAAACTGAGTTCAAAACATTGACTTCATTACTCATAATTTGATCTTTTAACATGAGGCAATTAGCCCAATTTGCCTAGTTGATATAGCAACCCTGAGGCAAGGTTGACAGATCCAAAAATGCATTACGCACCTCCATTACTAATCAATTTAATCCCGCAATATGTGTGAATTTTGATATATATTAGCAAAATACGTCCAGGCAAATTTGTTGTCGGAGATTTGCATGCACTCTGTTCTTCTCTTTGTGTGTTACCATTGGAATTCATCAATCGAGATAGACAAATAACACAAATTAGCATGCACACTAGTGGAGAATTAACTTTATATTTTTGGGATGTAGCAATGAAACACAGATCATTTTCACTGGAGACTATATAAAATCATCTTGTCTTTAAACCTAAAACATGTACAAATAAACTAAATAATTAACCACATCACCTGTATATAGTAAAACACCATTTGCATATAAACTATAATTGCTAAACAATTAGTGTAAGGCGTTATTTGTTAAACAATGTATCTTCAATAGCTGTATTATAACTTTTAGCCTTGTATACACATGATTCTATACACATAATATTTACAAAAATACTAAATGTGTACAACATTATATATACAAAGACTAAAAAAAGCTACTTTATAAATTAAAAAAAACAATAAAAAAATAAATAAATAAAAATACCCAACACACACATATATACATTGAGAACTTAAAAAATTGCACCACGTATTATTCCTTATAGAGTATCCTAAATTGCATTGATTGGCTAATAGATTTTCTTTTAAAAGTTTTTTAAATGATGCTATTGTTTTTGCATTGTGAATGCTTGGTTCTAGTTTGTTCCACATTTTAATTGCGTTCATAGTGAAGGCAACCTTCCACAATTTATTTTTTACTCTGACGTTATTTATACACTTGTTTGTTCGTGAGTTTAATTTTCTAAATTTATTTATTACATGTTTTGATTGTATAATCTTAAACATTCTAATTAGGCTGATATATTTGGTAACATATAAAGGCAATAATATTGATAAACGTTTTATTGTGTTACCTGTTTGATTTTTGTCAATTTTAAACATATTGAAAATACTCCTGTTAAATACTCTATTTAACTTTTGCTGATTTGTGATATAAATATTGTTTAGCAATTCGCATGCATACATATACTGTGACAACACCAATGCATGTATAATTTCTTTATCCTGAGTAATTTTCCTTATTTGCTTTAGATATTGAATAGCAGCAGACATTCTTCTCACTTTTTGTTGAATGAACTCATTAAATTTGAAACCACCATCCAGCATTACTCCCAAGTACTTTACTGCCTTCATATTCCATATTTTAGTTTCTGAGTTCAATTTGAGTTCAATTTCTTTATCTTAATTCTGTTTTTTGTTGGAAAAGATGATGAATTGTGTTTTATCTTTATTGATGATAAGTTTATTTTGTTGCAGATATGAGAAGATGCTTTCCATGCTTTTAGAAAGAGTCTCAGTGGTGATAGATGGATTTTCATGGTGGCTTATAAGACAAATGTCATCCACATATTGTATTATTTCACAGTCTTCAGCATGGGAGATGATTTCATTTACATAAATGTTGAACATTATTGGGCCTAGCACAGTTCCTTGTGGTACTCCTTTATTGGTAGTTGTATAATTTGAAAATATGGTATTGACCTTTACCCACTGTTGATAATTTGCTAAGAAACTATTTATAAGCATTCTGGAACTTGTGTCAAATCCGTATTTTTGGAGCTTGCTATCAAGAATTGGAAAATTTAAACTATTGAAAGCCTTACTGAAGTCTAGAAGTGGTACAGAACTACATACACCCTCATTCATATGATAATGTGTGTTTTCAATCAGTGTCAGTAGAGCGTCACTTGTACTTGAACCTCTTTTAAAACCAAATTGCTTTGGAGCTATTGTATTGTTCTCTCTTAGAAAGTGGTTTATTTGGTTGGAGAACAGCTTTTTGAAAACTTTGGATATTGGACTAGTGATGGAGATTGGCCTATAGTTACTGCAGCTCATTGGATCTCCTTTTTTAAAAATTGGTGTTATGTCAGCTTTTTTCAATATTTGTGGATAAGTTGATGATCTTATAGCATAATGGATGGCAAATAACAAATGTTCATTGAAGAAATTGGCATTGGTATGATGGAAATAGAGATAATACAAAAAATGTATATAGGCGTATAACCCACTTCACATTCTCAAGATGTCAATTTCCACTAACTTTTTTATGTTATGAAGCAAAGTAACATGTGATGATAATTTCACACATCAAAAATTTTTCTCTATGTAATGTTTGATGGGTTGACTCAATGCCTCCTTAATGCATTTATTGCAAAAAATTACAATGGATGCACACACTCTCATGGAATAATAAAATACAAAATTATAACACTGGTAGAGGAGTAAGTAATAATTCCTTTTACTAATAAAACACCCAGGAATAATTGCTATTTACTAATGCAATGGTAATAAAAACAGTCAAGGCAAAATAAAAATGTAATACATATAAAATAAAATATATAACACCAGGGAAGAAATGTGAATTATTTGAAACTTTGTGTTTGTTTTTTAAAAAATATATATGTTTATGATTTTTTTCCAAAGATATCATCCCCATTTGTTAAATTTGTAAAGACCATGATGCATTCACCATTCTAAACATAAATGTTTTGTAAATATTTTATTACTCAAGTTCAAAAAATAGAGACATGTGATAAACACACACACATGCAAATAGAAACATTTAAACTGTATATGATTAAATAAAATATTCAATGTAGTGAAAATCAATGTGTATATTTTAGTTTAAAATGGAAATTTTAAAAAATGTACTCAATTAAATGTGAAATAATATAATATGCATAGGTTATCAAGCAATTATACACCAACATACCTTGTTATTTTGTGTGTAGATGTATTTGAAACCAAAATGTATTGCCCTCAATCTTTGACTTATCACCAATTAATATCATTCTTTATCATTATATAGTGATAAACAAGTATTTATGAAAGTGAAACCATCTTAAATCGAGTTGAAAATGGTTTAAACTTTACCTACTTTGTTGAAAAAACAATGTATGACGTGTAAACTTGAACAAAAAAGTTGAAAATGATTCAGTGGTTCCATAGCAGTCTGCTAAAAGTAACAGTAGTGAATGCTAATGTAAAACATATAGTTCATGTACACTGATATGAAATAATCAACTACATGGTTAGATGTAGATGCAGATGTAAGAAATTTTGTAAAATGCATACAAATCAATAATTTATCTCACCAACAAAATGAAAATTAGTGCATAATTCATAGTTTCACTCAGTTGTTAGTTAAAATAATTGTAAATGCATGAACCAAGTTATACAATAAATATTTTGTATTAATCAAAAGTAAGACGTTTTACAAAGAATTCAAGTTCTAAAAGTTATTTGGTTATATACATGATGCATGTTTCTACTAATTTACTCTCCTCAGTTATAAATCACGTGATTTTATTCCTATTGGACAGTCCTTCTATATAATCATTGTAAATTGCTGGATAAATTTATTATTTTTCCTTGTGAAATTGTTCCTCTAAAAACTTGACATACAAGCACAATGTTTTATGAAACACTAACAACTGGATCCCATGGCAATCTTATTGATGAGTTATGCACTTCCTCTTCTCAAAGCTACAATACTCTAATGCAAGAACCAATCCCACCTCCAACGCCTATTAAAGAAAATAATCGCCACCAGCAAAAGAGAACCCTAGTTAATAAGTTTGGAAAATTTGGCAAATATTTGCCAAATATTCAGGTAGAAATGCATAGTTTTTGTAAGTGGAAGTATTCCAAATATTTGCCAAATAATTGGCAAATTTTCCAAATTTGTACAATTTGTACTTTCATTAATTTACAGCTAATTTGAATAAATAAAAGTGTGGGTAATATATATTAAACTATTTCAAACATTTTAAATTTTTATTGACTACTATTATAAAATATTAAAATATATATATATATATATATATATATCTAAGAATAATTTATGCAACATTTAAGTATGCAATTAGTACTAGTTATGAACTAACATTATCACCTGTGTTCATTTACTTTTTTATGTTTATACCAGAAATAATTTTTAAATCTACCATACTTATAGATGTTTAAATTATAATTCATAATTGCCAAATTGTTGAGCAAATTGTTATGGAATACAAACAAGCTTATTTGGTATATAATCAATGTTGCCTTAGTATGAAATTATGATGTTGATTGACATTCCAATGCATAAATGCTATTGGTTGGCACTTGATTACCAGCTTAGCCCTTGACTTGTTTGTCTTGGGTCTCTACATATCTGTATACACTAAAATGTATACTGTATAGGCAGTTTAATCAACTGCTGTTAAAAATAACTAACTGATGAAATTTTAATACTTTCCATAAATGTATGAGTTTAATTGTTTAATATATTTGATGTACTCTAAAAAATTCACTTAGCCCAAAATTTGAAAAGTTTGCCAAATATTTGGCAAATTCTTGGAAATTTTGCAAATTATTTGGAAAATTTGCCAAATATTTGGCAAAAATTTGGCAATTTTTTGCCAAATTTTCCAAATTTACTTACTAGGGAAGACACTGATCAGTTAATAATAAAATTTTTATAACACATGACAATGCCAATTAAGTTTTGCAGTGTTTAAACAATGTCAATTCACAGTGTACCTTTACAAGTGCAGGTTTGGCTAGTGATTTACCAAAGAATGTTTGGCTTACAATCAGAGATGTGGTACAGCTAAAAACAAAATTCAGATGTTTATTAAAAGTTAAACATGAGAATGGATTTCTCTAATTTCTACCCAAATGATATAGAGATGTAATTTGTGAGAATTACAAACACTTGATAGGCAAAAAACTTTTTTGAGAAGATGATTTAGTGTTTATGCAAGGTGAAGGAAAGTGTATCAAATTACAGTTTTGTAAACAATTTATTTTTTGAAAATAATAAATGCCATTTCATAATTGTTTTTCCATTATTTCTACATGTAACATCAAATATGTGATTTTTTAAAAAAAATATAGAAATGACATTTTCCATATATTTCATTAATTTATTGTATATGTTGATTCAAGCATTTACAATTTTTTTAACTAACAACTGAGTGAGAAACTATGAATTATGTGCTGATTTTCATTTTGTTGGGGAGATACATTATTGCTTTGCATGTGTTTTAAAAATTTCTTAGTGGTTTCTAGCTCTCAAATTTTTTTGTGAGCATCTTGTTAATAATTAATATAAAATATTTAACATGAAGATTCATCTGCATTTACGTCTCGCTGTGTAGTTGATTATTTCATATCAGAGTACATGAACTATATGTTTTACAATAGCATTTGCTACTATTAAGTTTAGCAGACTGCTATGGAATCAGTGAAATGTTTTCGCCTTTTTTTGTTCAAGTTTACACATCATACACGGTTTTTTCAATGAAGTAGGCAAAGTTTAAACCATGTTTCAACTCGATTTAAAATGGTTTCACTTTTAAAAAGACTTGTTTATCACTATATAGCAATAAAGAACAATACAAATTGGTGATAGGTCAAAGATTGAAGGCAATATGTTTTGGTTTCAAATACATCTACACACAAAATAACAAGGTATGTTGGTGTATAATTGCTTGATAACCTATGCATATTATAATATTTCACATTTAATTGAGTACGTTTTTTAAAATTTCCATTTTAAACTAAATTATACACACTGATTTTCGCTACATTGAATATTTTGTTTAATCAAATACAGTTTAATATTTTCTATTTGTGTGTATATCACAAGTCTGCATTTTTTGCGTGTGAGTAATAAAATATTTACAAAACATTAACATGTTTAGAATGGTGAATGCATCATGCTGTTTACAAATTTAACAAATGGAGATGATATCTATAGAAAAAATCGTCAACTTATATATTTTTTAAAAACAAACACAGAGTTTCAAATAATTTACATTTCTTCCCTGGTGTTATATATTTCATTTTTTCCTTTATTTGTACATTTTTTAGGTTTAAAGACAAGATGATTTTATGTATTCTCTGGTGAAAATGATCTGTGTTTGATTGCAACATTACAAAAATAAAATGTTAATTCTCCACTAGTGTAAATGGTTTAAACATTTTTGAGGTAAAGCAAATTATTATTAGTATTTAAATTAAAACCTAGTTTTAGTTGGGCGGGATTATCTGTCAAATAAATAGCTAATTTGTGTTATTTGTCTATCTTGATTGATGAATTCCCATCATAACACACAAAGAGAAGAACAGAGTGCACACAATTCTCTGACAACAACTTCACCTGGACATATTCTGCTAATATATATCAAAATTCACACATATTGCGGGATTAAATTGATTAGTAATGGAAGTGGTACTGCATTTTGGATGTCAACATTGCCTCAGTGTTGCTATATCAACTAGGCAATTTGGGCTAATTGCCTCATGTTAAAAGATCAAATTGTGAGTAATGAAGTCAATGTTTTGAACTCAGTTTAACATTGAAGTGAAGTTGGCTAACAAATACATCTACAGAAAGAAAAACCAGTGTACTCTAAATACTTTTGTTTTATTCAGTTATACATGTTTTTTGGAATAAACGCATTTTTGCATTGGTTGTTTATGTGATAATATTCGTTTTATCTCTTTACATCATGCATGATTAAAATAAATTATATATGCTTTTGGTTTAGGGATATATTTACATTTAGGTTTTGTTTTTCCTACATACACATTTTTTGATTAAAATTAAATTACAAATGTTGAATTATTAAAACTTAAATTGAATTAATTGCTTTTGCATAATTGCTACAATTTACTGACTAGAATTATTTAGACACAATAATTTTTTTAACTAACAATGCAAATTATGAATGTAGAATTATTAATAAAGCTCAAATTCTTTGTAAACGTTTTGCTAATGAATTTAACATGAATCCTGCTACACTCATTTCAAGTTTATATGTTTAGAGCAAATGCATATCATGGAATTGTGAGATACAAAACAATGGAAGAGTTGAACACTGTGTGACACAAACAATCACATAAACAAGACCTAATAATCAAATATAATTGAACAATGCTGTGTAAGTCAAGAAAAGCCATGTAAATGTATGCAGCCATATAAAGCAAGTAAGAGTGAAAAAACATGGAAAATTCGATAAAAGATGAATCAGTCTACAACATGTACAACCTGAAAAAAAACATGGAAACTTGAGAAAAGATAAATCAGTCAGCAAATGTATACAACCCCCAAAAATCGTGTGTGAGTTGATAAAGATGTATAAATAACATTTTGCATGCATAATATTTAGGAAAACAAAATTACATGTATATGCATTAAACCATGTTTTTCTCTTTTGAAAATATAGGTTGGTTCTAATGTGTATTACACATGTAACAAAATATTTCTCGTTTTTCTGTATTTCAATATTACCAAAAAAAATGGAATTTTACAATGGAAAAACAGTAATGCATTTGAAAAACGGGTTAAAATAATTTGTTTGCTTAGAAACAAAATGGTGTTTTTCGTAAATGAACTAGTGTGTTTTGAAAACAAAGTGAAGATTTTTTGAAAAAATTCCCATAAAGTGAGTTAAACACTGTACTTGTGAGCTATTGAAATTAAGGAAAACATGATAAGTGTGATAGTGGTTTGACATTGCATTGTGTAGTCTTTACATGTAATTGAAAATCATGGAAAATTAGTCTGTATTATTAACAGGTGTGCATGTGTATCCAACAAAATTTTGTAAAATTAACCAACAATGCATAATCACAAATGTGATGTAATGTATGCAAATGTGTGTAACCTGTGATATAGCTGTGTATATTAATAAAAAACATACAATGAAATTAGTCACTATAGCAAACATGATGTGAATGTAAACTAAATAGGCCCAACATGTAAATGAATCACTATGAAAATCAATTAAAAAGTGTCACAAATTAATTAGCAGTTGTCAAAAATACATTAGTGAGCTGTCAAAACATTTGTCAAGTAGAATGACTCACTAATTAAACCAGCTTCTGATATTGATGAATCAGCTAAGTGTTATGAGAACTTCAAGGTGTTTATAACTGATGAACATCTTTTGATAGATCATATTACAATTGACAAACATTACATTTGCTATTTTCTACTTTATCTTTACAAACTCAAATGCCAATGTTGAAAACTTTACCAGAAATAATTCTTTGTTATTCCAAGTATTGTCAGAAAATGAAAATAGGTCTTTTTCAATTACAATTACAATTCTCCCACTAAAAATTGGTCAATTCCAATTTCTGCAAAACTATCAATTGCCAATTCCTATGAAGAAACTTAAATCCCTACTTGTAATGTTATGACTTATGAGAGTTCATTTTATAAGCATTTAGTGAAGAATTTTTCAATATTGATGTAATTTATTTTGAACTCTTTTCCCTTAAATATACAACTACCCACAGCAGCCAAAGCAATGTATATCTGAAAAGCAAAGTTTCAAAATTTAAGTTGTTAAACTTTTTAACTCCAACACAGATTTCTATAATTTTTAGTTTACATGAATCATTGTATTTTGCAGTTTAAAAGGAATATTGTCTGACTGACTATGTACTGTGTGCTTGTCACTAGAGCTGTGCGAAAGGGGAAGCAAGAAATTTTCCCAAAGATTTTTTTCTATCCTGCCTTCAGTGAGCATACTTCACTATCACAAGTGATCGCATTTGCTAATCCATATGATACTGTGTTGAATATAAATATGAGGTCATTCTTGCCCTAGAAGTCACTATAGTATGCAATGTAATGCATAATAATCTTGTATGAATATGCTGTTTTGCATAAAAGTCTGATTTCAATAATAGAACCATAAACATGTATCCCATGTTTTCTAAGACAAATGAATACTATATTTACTGCACAGAATATAAGACTGTCAATTTTTATAAGATCTGTCTGTTTTTCTCTTTCTCTGCTAATCAGAAATTTATATTTTAATTTTATCATCAGTTAACAGGTATTCTAATGTTTTCTTGCAATTCAGACTATCTTGGTCACACTATAACAACCTTATAGCAATACTACTATATATAACATGCAAAACTATGTTTTAGTATCATATGCCGCCTTTTATACAACTAATAGGGACTGATGGAACCATAATTCATTCTTGTAACTAAGTATAAATCATAGATGATATTACATGTATCTTAAAAATTATATGAAATTGCAAACATGAAACTAGAAAAACGTCATATCATTTGATAAATTTGAGATAATAAGATCCCAGCGAATTATACAATCAAAATTCTATGCATCTGTGTTCAATGTAATATAGATCATCAGACGGTTCACTTATGAAAACATCGTTGCCCCCAAACCAGAAGACCTCCCAATCAGCTCTTATGTGCCTTTCAAAGCAAAATCCCAGGAAGACTTCAGAAGAGTTTCGCAATTAATGGCCTGATGGTCACCTTGTGACAGCAAGAACTGTGCTTTTGTGGCACCCAGAAAGCCATTCTTAAACTCAAAGCAAAGATTACCTCAGCTGAGGTGGGCCAGGTTGATGAGAGACAATTCATCTGAACATTGGTCTATTGTTATATTTTCAGATGAGTCAAGATTTGAGCTATGCTCATCAAAAAGAATGTTGATAAAGAGACCAATTGGGCGGAAGTTCAGATTCTAGCCTCAATTTACTCGGGGGACCATGAAGTGCTATGGGAAGTCTGTAATGGTATGGGGTGCAATATGGAAGTGTGGCTTTCACAAGATGTTCACATTACTGGTACTCTCCTAAGAACTTAATATGCTCAGATTCTAGATTAGGAACTCTTGCCACTCCTTACTTGTAATCAATATATCAGCCAGATGGTGCTCCAAGTAATACCTCAATGGAAATGACAAATTTCCACCACAATAATGGGGTTGCAATCCTTAACATTATCGAAAATGTGTGGAAAGAGGTCAAATATCAAATTGGACAGCATACTCTTCAAATTGAAGATGAGCTGTGGAGTGCAATAAAGAAAGAATTTTATGCAATTCCCAACAGCTTTATTGAAAGTCTTTTTGCTTCAATCCCTGATTGCCTAAAAGCTGTTATTCACTCAAAGGGATACCCTACAAAATATTAGAAGAAGATAATTTTGTTGCTAAGTGCTTGTATTGCATAAATTATTAATTTATGTATCTTATTTTGAATTTACTTTTTTTGGATTTGCTCATTTGTTAAATTTTTTCAGGTTGCGCAATAAATTTTTGCATACAGTTTTCTAATTTTGATTATTCTACATATTTTATGGTATTGTAGAATCAGGGGCTGGCACTAGAATAGCATTGAGGAACTTAATGTCAAGGCAGAAGGTTGCAATAGTGATCATCTTGTAGCAGCCCTGATTCTAGTCATATAAGCAAGTAGAAAACATTGGTAATTCATCCATGTAACTAGCAACTGTTTAGAGAGAAAACATCCTGGATGACCAATTCATATGGTTTCAAGCTGAAGTGATGTCCAAAAGGAAGAAGTTCGTAAACCTGCTTGAACAGTGCTACCCTATTAGTCTTATATAATTTATATTATTTATCTCAATAAACAATAAACTTCTCAGTTGTTTTCTTATCTCTCAGCTCACTAAATAATAACATGTAATTGCCATGCATTCGTGTAGCCAACAGCATATTATCATCACAGTGTAATAAATTATAGGTGTATGTTCATGTTGAATTTGAACGAAAGGTTTATTATATCTACACAAAGTAACCATATACCTAATGTAATTTGGTCCATGATTTGGGCTGCTAACTGTCTGAGAACTAGATCATTGTCCCCAGCACAGAAGAGTGATTCCCAAATTGTTGCCAGAAACTTACACAACTATTATAACTAACATAATTATAAATAGAAATAATAGTAAAGAAAAAGCAAATGAAATTTGAGTGGGATAAAGTCAATTGATCCTTCTCTACATTGGTTCTCATATTTATACAAACTAAAAAATTATTACCTGTCTGTGTTCACAATGCAAAATCAAATGGCATTTTTTCCTTTGCAAATTAAATTGAGCAACAATAACACGTAGCACCAATTGAGTGTACAATTATCTAGCTTTGCAAGCTGAGCTCGAAATTAAATACGTCACACGGACGTCACTAACATAATTCTGCATAGCATAATTGAAAAATAAAAATAGGCACAATTCCCCGCGTGACTCTACAGTATTAGACATACAAATTTTAATTTTTATAAACCAAGGAAACAATTATAATTTTAGGCACACCATATCCAATGAATGTTCATTATTTATTCAAAATAGCAAGGTGGTCAAATACATATTTCCAGTATTGTATTAGTTTTTCAATAGGAGTCTGAGTAAATCCCTAATGGTTTGTTTTGCTGTATTCATGAACAGCATTGTATAAGCTCATTAACTGTGCAGTAATACACAAATTTCATAGCGTTATAAAACTATCTTCAATGTATAACTATTAATTTGTATAAACATTAGGTGGTGTTTTAAATGAAAAAAAAAATCTGTTAATTTGCAAATGTAAGATTTGGCCTCTGTTCTAATATAAACCTATAGCTCTATGTCAATCCTGTTGATTTGAATTTTAATAAACCAACTCAAATTCTAAATTTTATGGAAATGTAAAACTCAAGCCCACAGAAACTTTCTTGCGCATAAATTCAATGCGGCAGAGATAGGGCTGAGTTGGAAATCGAAAGTGTAAGAGACGCACTTCCCTACTGTATGAGGCTTTCAAAGTTTGAAGAACTTTATTAGTACGTTAATTATAAGCACTTACATTTTAAAAAATTCCCAGGCAGTTTAAGGTACTTTCTTTGAATCTCCTTTTTGGCAACATTTTCATTATTCAAATTTAGTAACAACAAACTGAATAAAAGTTTTATAAAGCACAATCGAGTTGCAAAACTGCTTAAACATAATGCTCATATTGCAAAACATTAGCCAATTTTCCCTTTTTTTTCTTCAAAAAAACTAAATTTGAAATTGCATATATACTATTTATTTTGTCAACATGAAATATATGGCCTATAACATATACAATAGATAACTTATGACTGCACTTTGTTAATCTGTCCATGTTGACAAAATACAGTTTAATTAAACTGAATTTTCTAGCCGAAGCGTCCCACTGCTATTCAATAGAAAGAATATTCCAAAACAATTCCACGAACGATAGTTGAAGTAAAGAAGAGACCTCTGATATTCCAAGGTACAAGACGAGGGATAAAATGCATGAATCTAAGAAAGCCGAATCTTTCATTGAATACGATATGTTATGCACTTTATTATATAATATTTTTCTAAAACATTAATCAGTGATGAAAATTATCTCATTAATTCGATTTAAGAACAATCTTATAGTATGTTAGTAATACATGAAATTTAACTTCTTTAAGCCATTTTAGTGTGCAATCTTGCCACATGAAAATTGCTTTAAATACTATTTGATTCCTCCAGGAATATTTGCATTTATCAAAATATTCTCAAATGTACAATCAAAGTTTCATACTTAAAATATATAAGATTCAAAGTTATGAATTAAGTATATTTATTATTGATTTCTTTATTCCAGAGCGCAGGTCTGAATCTCCTGCAAAAACATAATTGGTCATTAGCTTATGATGAGAATATTGAAGAGAAAATTACTACGGTCATCAGAGAAAAGCAATCAAATGGAAGAATGCCACAAGCCTAAATTTAGAAACCATTAAAGACTCGATATCGAAAAATTTGTCATTTTTAAGATTATTCAACTCTTAATCGCTCAATTAGAAATTTAGAAATATTAACTGTTTTTGGAGAATGTAATATGGATTCAATTTCGGATTCAGATTAATACCAAATTTAGTGAATATGTATATGAATTTATTCTAAGTAATACATAGTATANCACTTGAGACTCGCTGTGTACACCCACGAAAATTTTTTAAAATATTTTTACAGTACATTCTAAATTTTGGGGTTTTTAACACCTAAACTATTTCAATTTGTAAAATGTTGTTGCTGATGTGCATTCCTTTGCAATTAATACATAAATTAAGCATTGTTAAGAAAATAATAGCTAAAAAACTTAGAAAAAAATTTTATAAACTCTCTGTGTACCCTTATAAAATTTTGAAGTTGCATAAAATTAACAATATTTTGCAAATATATTGCATTGTGCTTCTTATTAACGATTCTGTTATTAAAAGTTTAAAAAAACAATTTTTAAAAGCATGGGGGGCCAGAGTCGCTGTGTACCTTTGAAATTACGACCCAGAGTCGCTCTGTACAGGGAACCAGTCATTTTCAAGGTACACAGCGACTCTATATTTATATATATATATATATAGGGTGGCTTTAACAACCCCGCTGAAGGGCGGGATATGTTGCAATATTTTATTGATGTTTTCGTCCAGTTAGGTAGAGCGCAAAAGGATACAACTTTTGTTGCTAGAGTAATTAAATTTTGTGGTAATTTCAAAGTTGCATCGTTTGCGCGCAGATATAATTGGCCTCGCAACTAGTTGCCAACAGTTGTTTGATTCCCAGCTGAGACCCCTCCATATACAACTTCTCAATCAGGTAAACAACATAATCGCTTCGTTTGCACGCATTCTCAACACATTTTTCTTAATCAGGAAAGCATCTAATGACTAATGCACAGTTCAATAGTAGCCTTTCTACACACTTTAGTTTGATTATGTAATAAGAAATATGACATAAATGACCCAGGACAGACTCTACCTCAAGGATTTGTAAATGTAGTGGACATATTTGTAGTAGCATTAAAAAAATTGATGGATATTTGAGTAACATTACAATAATATATTGCACTTTTTTATACCTCATTTCGACGTAACATTTCAACTGTTGTCAAATAGATTTATATAATTATCGTTTTATGCCACTTAAAAAAGTGAATTCTTGTAAATGGAGCAAACTTATTTTTTAGAATTATATAAGTATTTCTCATTTGTTATTTACTTGGCTCAGTCATTGATAGCGGTTAAGAGTATTAGTGTTAAAAACATAGACTTTATAATTATCGTTTTTGATAATTATGAAAGTAATTCGCATTACGCAATCGCTAAATTTTAGAACGTATTCTTAAGCCACAATTTTTTTACATTTCTTAGCGTTATAAAACACACCAAATACCGCCATTCAAAAGAGCAAGCATCAGCGCCAGGCAGCAAATGATGAAAATCGTCATTTTTTTCTTCACAGTATATAGACCTCTTGCGACACAGTTTTGTAACTTAGATTTGATATTTCATGCTGACATTTTATTTCACAAAATCCAACTAAATCCCAGTAAGAACAAAGCTATCAAAACGACATTAGTTTAATACCAAAACGACGTCGTTATTTGCAACATCAAACGCTACTAAAACGACAAAGAACATGTAATTATTATGGAAACAAACTAATTTCCATTTTTTCACTGAAATTTCGATGCACTTTCAACTAACATGCGAACATTCTTCTAAAATTTCTTAAAAATTTTATATATTGATTTGTACAAAAGCATGAATTACAATTGCTGTGATTATAATAAATGCTATTGTAGAAAACACATTGCATTTGGATATTTGAGATTACAGTGCTAAATTAATAATTTTAAGTTGCGAAATACTTTAAGACAATAAAATTCTAGCAATAAATACTTTGCAAACTTTGTACAATTTACGCCAAAATATCGACATTAAAACGATACAAATATTTATTGAACGACACATTTACGCTACTACGATGTCAGACCGACGTCGTAACGATGAAATTGTTCTATCTGGGAATAGTAAAGTAAACTTTTCGTATTTTAATGCTTTCACAGAGAGTTTCAAATTGAAAAATTAAATACACAAAAGCATCTTTATCTAATATATGTTTCTGAATGTTTTTTTTGCCTGTTAGAATAGTAGAATTAATTATATTAAAAAAGGAATGCAAATTTGTTGTTTGAATTTGCTATTTGTTTAAATAAATATGAATAAGCTTATTTTACAATAAATGGCATTCCTGAATTTCTAAAATAATAAGGTAACTTCACTTAAATATAATAGACAATGCTGTTGATTATAAGTCTATATTTTTAACAGTAGAAAGACGGGATTTTCGTTACACCTAAAAGGACGGCTGCGGTCATTTTGACCGCTTATTCTTAAATTCTATTCTTTGCATCCACCTGAATAGTAGTCAAAGGTTAACGAAGGTTTTTTAACACAATTAAAGATTTATTAATTGCTAAAAATTCCTCCAAATCCAGAATCTGATGCTCGACGTTGTCATAGAATTCACCTCCGGATTTTCCTTGATAATCACCCAACTCAAGTAAGAATTGAAAGAAAATTGGCACGGAACGGCAATGCCGTCCTCTGGAATTCATTACACCAACTTAAATTGATAGACACACTATAACATTCTTTGCTGTGAAGTCGCGTGCATGTGTTGAAATGTCCTTCAGTGGGAGTAATGCAACTAATGAAATATTAATAAGTGAATTAGTCAATAACGCAAAAGTACCATAATATATTCATTGTTATGCTTAATACTCATTTATATTACATGCTTCGTTACTTATTACATTTAATTCTTATTTTTTCCAAAGGTAAAGTACAAAGTTTTGCATGTAAATTAAGAACAATAGTTTTTAAGTACTCTACAACAAAAGTGAATTGCTTGCTCTCCGCCAAAGAGAAGTATTGTAAAATGAAAAACGAGATATTATTGCAAGATCATAAAGTTGATAGAAATATATCTTCTTCTTTCTCAGAAGTTAAATGTTAAATTGAATTATTTCAATTCCATAACATTGATCCGCATGTGTTATTGCACGAGTTTGTTAAAATAGTTTTGAAGATAAATGAAGTTTGATATTATAGTTTGATATTTTATGTTAGTCAATAATAATTTCTGTAGGTAACAAGAGTGGTTGAAAATGAAATTGCATTTTTCTATTATTATATGTTTTTTAGGTTGCAGAAGATTTGTTATTAGATATTTTAGGATACAATTAGTGTAGTCAACAAAGTGACAGAAAATAAGTTGATGTATCAAAAATGAAGTTTGTTTTGTTGAAATCAAACTTTTTACTAGGTGTAGCTTGGTCAAAAGACGTCGATACTCTGAAATTGCTGTCGTTTTTCTTATTATATATGAGTTACGAACACGTGATATGAGTTGATAGTAGCAGTCATGGCGTGTGGTCTGAAATAATTTTAATTATATTATATTTCATTTTAGGTTTTGATTGCCATCTGAAGCTATACAAAGTCCACTAAGCTTTCTTTTAGCTCGTGTCCACCACTCATGTTATATTAACATATTAGTCTTTATTTTAGGAGCCAACTTCTGATTGCAAAGGATTTAATTAATATTACATATGTTATACATTAGATTGGAAAATGTAAATGTTAATTTTTCACACCTACGCATGATATGAAATTATTAAAACGACTAAGGTTAAGGAATTTTAGGTTCAGAAACTCTTTAGTTCATCTGAAAATTCCTTTTATTTTTCCCTTAGGTTCAAATTGTTTGCGATTCTTCTGTATGTATTTTAGATTCGAAACGAGGTTGCCAGAGATGTCCAAGAGATTTTGTAATTTTCTGTTTTAGGATAATGTTTGCAAAATAATAATATCTGGTCAAATCCTCGCTTATATGCGGTGGATCAGCAGCGGTTGGCGAGGTATACAATGCTGGGTTGTATTCAACTACGCATATGTTGTTTTTAAACAATGGAAATGTGTGTCAGCTTCCGTTCAATTCAACGTGTGTGGTTCATTTGGTCTACAAAATTCACGTTCTTTTCAGCTGGATGAAATTAATGACGTCCTGTCTGTGGTACTTTCGTTAATGATTTGGTCAAATTGTGAAGAATACATTTGGTGGTTAATGATGGAATATTAATGAAGAAACAAAAGATCCAAATTTAATGCAACATATTGGTACACTGATTATTGTGGCATCCTTATTCTCTCTACTGGTTGCTGAAATCTGTATTACATCACTATTACATCACAACTAGCTCATGGATAGCATGTTGGTCCAAGAAGATCATTGGTTCTCGGAGAAGAAGTTCTTGACAAATCACATCTCAGCTTGTCGTGCTTGTATTCTCACTCTCGCCTGTAACCAAGTTATAGAAGGAGTTAGTTTAATTATGCGTGCGAACAGAAACACCTGCCAGAAGTTGGGATGTCAACGTGTTGATGTACAAATCCCCAAACCATTACAAGGAATCCATGATGCTTTCTTCGGATTACCAATGGAACCATCAAGCTCACCAGAGTCTCATAGAAAAGGTCCAACTACATGTCAAAACAAATCCCCGCCTTCATTTGGAATCAGCAGAAGACTGGAAGGAAATCGCCAAGCCAATTGGAGCATCCCTGGCCAATGCGAAAATTCTGTCACCAGAAGAATTAGATGATTATACCCCTTGGAAATTTTCGTTGTTCATACCGATAGTGACCATTAGCTTTGGCCTCTTATCTGCTCTTACACTGGGATGTCTAGTACGAAAGAAACTGTTTGCGATACTCCAGAACCCATTACGACACCTACATGGTCTCAAAGAATCGTCCCGTCTGGTCGTAATCACGGATGAAGAAAATCACGGAACTTGGGAAGAAAAACAGGAGAAGAAGAAAAGCTCTAAATTCTGCGTGCTTAAAGAAAATGTGCTCTCTCGTTGGAACCGTGATGAAGATACTTTACCTCGTTTTGCTAGGCCTGTCATGTCTGTACCACCTAACAAACATTGCCCGACCGTTCCGCAAGTAACAACTACATAAACTTTAGACTTTCGCTGCATGGTCGTGCATGGATACCTGGTAGATGTCGTGTTCAAAGACTCATAGACTTTTCTGCATTGCAATTTTAAGAAAGAACTATAAACTGTATATGCATGT